>SZWC01014296.1:50578-65275 GCA_023375785.1 Penium margaritaceum | reverse complement strand
AAGAAGCCCGTGCGACAGAGGCGTCCAGCAGTTCGCACCTTCCTGTTTTGCTCCAACTGCTCCGGCGAGGCCTTTCCGGGCTCCACGTACTTGGGCTGCGGCGTGTCGTCCAGCTGCGCGGGAGCCATCCTGTTCCGCCACATGTCCGCCAGCCACTTTCCCGCCTCCTCCCGCTTCTTCTGCAGCGCCTGCGCCACATTGCTCGCGGCTCCCCCTCCTCCTCCGCCGTCCTTTTGCTTCGCCATGTCTTGCCGCTCCCGCTTTCTCCGAGGGAGCTAAAACTTCTCAGTGAGAAAAGCCTTCTCTGGTGAGAATTCTGTCGTTGCGGTCGGCTCCGAATCCCTGAGCCACTGGCACGTGCCAATTCAGCTCATTCACAGTCAATCTGATCCAGGTGTCCGCCAATGTAATCACTTCTCCTCCAGTACAGGAACAGAGAGACGACCGCGTGGACGACCAGGAATGCAGGTGGCTCCACTCGACTCAAGGGACCCAGCGAGCTTCAGAGCATGATCCTCTCAACCCAGCTCGAATAAGCGCCTTGACAAGGCTGCCGACGAATTTGAGCGGAGGAACGGAATGGCGAGAGCCGCTGCAGGGCGACCAGCACGGAGCCAGGGGGACGCTGGCCAGACGAGGACCGGCAGAGCAGTTACCACACTGGGTGTAAGCTCTCGTCCGCCCTGCCCTACTGCTGCAGGTCCGGTCTGGCTCACCTTCTCCCTTCCGGCTTTTTTTCGCCCCCGCCACGTAGGCACAACCTGCCGATGGACTTGGCTTGCGAGGAGCTCCAGACCCTTGAGACAGCAGCCCTCGCTCTCACAGGCAAACGGGAAAAAGGTTTTTTTGTGACGACGGACCAGGGGCGGCTTGCACGCTCCGCAGCGGATCGGCTGCGTCTTATCCAGTCGGCCAATGACACGATCGGGGCTTCCCAGAGCCCTGGAGGCAGCGATGTGTATCGAGCCAGTGTGGCTGTGACATTTTTCTGGGATCCTTGTCTTGATAGTTAAAATAGGAGCAAACCAGGCTAACGAGAACAAGAAAACATTGTACTGAAATCATTTCAAAGGGAGTTTTTTAAATTTCATGTTAAAACAATTCAAGGACCATAAAAATTATAATTATTAAAAATTGGTTTTTATATTCAAATTGGTTCCGAAAGTTTTATTAACACTGTATATTTCTTATAATTATCCTTCCAATTAATGCATGCAAACCCCTCACGTACTGTAGTGTTCATTCAATGTTAAATTACATGTTGAATGATTTTTTAACTTCCCGAACAAAATCAAAAACATAAACACAGGTGCCTGGTTGAATTTAACTACAAATTATTCTTTTCTTGAAGAATAAACATGCAGCCAATCCATGATCCTTGTGTGATCTTGGCATAAAAACTATTATCACAATGGAGACCCCATGTTGACCTTTCAACAAGACTCGTTACCTTCCCAGATGACGAAATATATGTTTCGTACGGCTTCTTGATTTAGATATGAATGTTTTTACTTGTGATCGAATATCAAAAAAAAAAAAAATATAAGATATACGAAAAACAATTCCAGTATGCATACCTCGCATTTAAGGGACTACAGACACACAATCACTTTTCAAGTGCAATGATTCCTAGAGTTTTGTTTCTTCGTCTTCTGCACGTGGGTTTTGTTCATTTTGTTAGGTCACTTAGTATTTTCAATCCCTCATCTTATCCTGCTTGTGTGATAGACGGTCGCGAGGGCCATGATCTACAGCGGCACGGGAAGGCGTGGGGAAAAGGACGTCCACATCAATTTTGGCATGTCACCACCCCCCCCCCCCCCCCCCCCCGAGCTCCCAACACTACACATAGACCCTCGCCCACGACGAACTTGGGCAAATGCCGCGATCCACACTAGCAATGTCAGCAATGGTGCGTACAAAAGCAGCATCGCCGAAATCAGGGATTGGGGAAAATTTGAACTAGTCCATTTTTCGAATTCAAGAGTGAACCAGGCTTCCGTTGAATGAATAAAAGGGAACCAGGAAATAATTTCAGCACGAAAAATCTTGACCAAAATCAAGGATTCCTAAACTAGCAAGTACAGAGAAATCGAAACAAGAATCCATAGGGTAAGTGTACTTGTGTATATATGTATTGGGCAACTATATGCAAACTGCTTGGTTTGCGACTCGCCTAGACGCGAGGTGACGGGTCAAGATCGCGACGATGGTAGGTGCCTGTTTTGCTCGCCACTATATTATAAATGTTGACTTTGGACTTCTATGTCTGTTTAATGCCTGTTTTCAACCCGCACATACGCGAGGACCGGTCATCGCTGGAAACCAGTTTCGCATGTACCGTTCTAGCGACCGAGTAGACAGCGACCCTAATCCATGGGGACATTTTTTAAATCTTCGCAGGTTGACAAAGTTTCCCATACACCCACCTTATTCTTTTTGATTCAAGCAAACAGAATCCATTCCACAAGCACCAACGAACAATACCCCAAAATTCCCCAACTGCGCGGAACATCCAACCCACGGATTATGCGGACTCCAAGGCCGCTCTCATTGGTCTACGATGCATGTGCTGTGATCTTGATTCGTCCATCGGTGCTTTTTTTGCTATTGCAATGGAACATATTTGTCACATTTCACCGGTGGTGAGAGGTGTAGAAATCGAACCGAAGAGTATTCGTCCATCCGTCGATTTCGATCCATGGGTGAATTTGCCAGGTTTCAACTTGATTGTTTTCCCCCTCGGACGGTTACCCACTAGGACACGCTTCCAAGACAGGCTCCTCCGACCGACCGGGAAGGGCGAAGGCATTATCTAGCTATGGCTTCCGACGAAAGGCAGCCTGCGTCAAGACGGGTGTCAAACAAGGCACCTCGGATAGATTTATGCATATGTATTTTTGTAACAGCTTTATCTCCAGCTCTTACACTTAAGTCGTCGTCGGCGTTTGCAGACTGGTGTCCATGGCTCCCGCGAGGGGTTTTCTGCTCCGCGTCACTCAGGGGGCAATCATCATCAATGACCCGTGCGAGGAGACTTAAGTAATTAAAGTCTCTTGAGGCCCATTTCCGTTTTGACCTCATCCCCTCGTTCTCTCAACGAAACAAGGGGATACTACCCCAGATTCGTGAATTTGCACAAGTTTTTTGGTTTTGAAACTCGTATCTTGTGCTTAACGGACTCGGATTTCAGTTTTGACGGCGTGAAATTGTCGCGTGCAAGGCATGATCGTCGATTTCCCGCCGACTTTTCTTATACGCTCCTCTTGCTCCTCACTCTCACCCTTACCCCCCCTGCCCTCATCCTCGCTTGCTCGCTTGCAAGGAGGGCAAGCGGTGGGCGAGGGCACGAGGCCACAAGGCCTTGCCGTCGATAACCTCGTGGCCCCTCAGCCGCTGATCGGACTGAGGCCGCGATCGGTGGCCAGGGACTCGCCATCTGGCGGCCAGCCAATCACTTGGACGGTCACCGGCCGTCCAGCCAGCCGGCAACCAGCAGGCCGGCAGCCAGCAAAGTGCTGGCTGTCGACCAGCCCTCGCTGATGCGAGGCGTGGTGCGCATCCACCCCTTGTTTCAGCGAGAAGGGAGGGTCAAACCGGTCCTCCCACTACATTCCTCCCCACTAATAATGAACCGACTCGATTCATAAACAATGAGTAAGATTTCCAGATAGTGAGTCATGAACATTATGAAATAGAATTAATGATTTCAATCACCGGCTAAACATGAACAAGTGCCTGACACTTGGACCTAAGCTAGAACTTGTCAATCGGCATGGCTAGCGGCCTCCCCCCTTTAGGCTAGAGCATTCGCGCGACAACTATGTTGGGTGTTCCCAACCTCACGTGGTCGCAACCCATGAATGCCATCCCGCGGGAATGCTGTTCACTTTTTCCTCGTTTAGGTGGTACCCACTAACATGCGTCGCTCTGTGCGAGCTGTCAAGTCGCTCCAATACTCATTGACCACCCCTGTGGGCAATCAAGATTGAGGCTCGCATGAGTTATGTTCAGGCCCATACCCAATCCAATGAACGAGGTATTCCCTAACAACCAGCGACTTGAGGGTGCGCTCTCGGTGCTGGAGCAGATGAAGAACCTCATGTTGGCCGTCGGCTGCAAGGACTGCCAGTGGTGGCTGAACGGTTTCCTGTGCCGTATATGGAGCTAATTGGCTCACATGAAACACATCATGTATCCTCATAGTCGATAGAAGTAGCAATCCGTATGCCACTGGCCTGAGCCGTGCAACAATGGGAAATGACCCAATCCACTTCGGTAGAAGTTCTCACGCTCTTGGTGACTTCAGCCGAAGATTCCTACTATGGAGCAGCACATTGTCACTGATGCCAAACAAGACCTTACGACAACTTTCGTCGGCATATGCCTTTCATCGTTTTTGAGTAGCTTGAAGGTGCCCCTTCACGTGTTGTCACAAGGAGTCTATGCGTTCAATAAAGGCTTGAGCACAAGGAATGTCCTCCAATACTCCCAATCTTCACCAATAAAGAGGGCACCACTATATTTTGACCACTGTTCAACACAAACAGTGTGAAATGTGTAGACACGTTCATCGACTTCTTCATCGCAAACTCTACCGGTGCTAGGAACACATCCAAGCAAGGTCCACGTACATGCAGATAATTAGTTCCTAAGTGCGGTTCATGCGCTCCATTTGTTTATCAGTTTGAGGGTGAAACGCTGTCAAAATTTGCGACTCGCTACCAAAGTACTCGTGCATGTTTTGCCACAACTTACTAGAATTTGTTTCATCTCGATCGGAGATAACACGCAATGGCAAGCCGTGGTACTTTACAACACCCTTTAAGAAGAGATGAGCGGTCTCCTCTGGGTTCACATCAGTGGTTCCAAGAATTAAGTGTGTCATTTTGTTAGAAGATCCACTAGTATTGCATCGTGGCCGCGGGCCGTTTCGAGAAGACCAGTAATGAAATCCATGCCACCACACTCCCATGGAGTCCCTGGAATGGAAATCTGTTGGAGGAGTCCAACAGACTTCTTGTTACTAGACTTATTCCAAAGACATAGGTCGCATGCCATGCAATACTTACGGACATCGAAACTCCATCCTGGCCACCAATAGTGGTCCGAGAGTGCCTGTCCGGTCTTTCAAGGTCCCACATGACCTGCGACCGGCGGGTTGTGGATTTGGGAGATAATCTTTGCTCGAAGGTCTCCTGAGTCTAGCACAACAGCTTTTTCTCCATGCCAAAACATTCTTACGGCCTCCAGCAATCCGTACTTGTTTAGATTTTGAGAGTCTCAAAACCAAGAATCATCACAGTACCCCATCCGGATTCTGTTGAATAAACCGTTACAATGGATAATCTCTTGAGGTGGTTGGCGCAGAGGTGCAGAGGGCTTTGATGTTTTCACGGTTGCCGGTGCAATGGCCATAAAACACCAACCGACCTCGCAAGTGGCTTTTACTTCCACATGCTCTTGGCTTAGTGGATCAGCACATTGATGCGTCTAGGCCGACATTTCCATGTGAACAAGAATCGACTCAGGTATTCACTTCAACGCGTCTGTCGTCTTGACTGGTTTGGTTGCGTATGGAAAAACACTATTGGATTATGGTCGGTCATGACCATCACACCTCCTTCAGCACCCTTGAGGTAGCAATACCACATCTTGAAAGTGTTTAATACTACATGGAGCTCTTGATCTTCACTCGTGTACCACGTTTCCACGGGGATGGGATTTTGGCTCTTATACGCAACTTGGTAATCATTCCACATGAGGATAGCTCCAAGTCCTACTACCAACGTATCACATCGAACCTCCGACCTTTGTGATGGAGTCGGGAGAGCTAGGACGAGTGTTGTGGATAGAACTTTGTTTACTTTGAGATAGGCGTTCTCATAATCATATGTCGATTCCCACCGCACATCTTTTTGTGTGAGCCTTGTTAGCGATGCTACCAGAGTTGAATGCACTTGCATTAATCTTCGAAAGTAATTTGCAAGGTAGAGGAAAGAGGACATCTGCCCAACATTTACTTGCGTGGCTAGTCCACTGTCTGTTGGACCTTTTGTGGGTCGACACAGATACCATCCTTGTCAACGATGTTTCAAAGGATTTCAAGCTTGTATTGTGCAAAATTGTACTCGCTCACTTTCGAATAGAACTTTTGATCGCAAAGGATTGCGAGGACTTCACACATGTATTCTGTGTGGTCTTCCATTGATTTTAAGAAAACAACAATGTTTTCCAGGTTAACCAAGACAAACCAACTAAGTTGCTTGGCGAACGTTCTGTTCATTTCTCATTGGAAGGTTGCCGGGAAATTTGCAAGCCCAAAGCATAATAATTGGAACCAATAGTGTCCCCTGTGCGTTCAAAATGCAATTTTTTTCACATCATCTTCCATGGTTCGGATTTGGTGGTACCCTTGGGACAAACCCAATGACAAAAATGCTTTTGCCCCTTGGAATTGGTCAAACATGCCCTCAATTTGCGGTAAGGGGAATAGATTTTTCACCGTAAGTTTGTTGAACACCCGGTAGTCTATGCAAATACGTAAACCCCTGTCCTTCTTGCTCACAAAAAGGGTCGACACACCATAAGGCGACCTACTTGGCTCGATCCATCCTTTTGGAAGGAACTCTTTGATTTGGCGTTCGACCTCTTACCTTTGTGATGGACTAAGGCGATACATGGGTATGAATAGAGGAGTTGCCTCCGATTGCAGTAGAATCGTGTGGCCTATGTGTCCTTCTGGCGGAAGCCCAGCCGGTGGCTCTTGGAATACATTAGAGAACTCCGCCAATAGAGGTTTGATCTCTTGTGACATATCTTCCTTCATGTGTTCCTTCACTTTTTGGGGGTGAGCCAAGAAGTATAGACAATCTTGTCAGTTACGTCTTTTAATGTGCATCATACACAAGCTGGCATGGACTTTGAGTCGGGTCGTTGACAATCCCATACTCGGAATCAACGTAAAGCGACATTGTCCTTCTTAGAGGATCAAACTCTTTTATTCATAGTACATTGGAACCTTGTTTTCACAAAGCCATGGATCGCATAGCACCACATCAAACTGGTCAAGAAGGTTGAGTAACTTCAACCTGACACTCTATGTGTACCCTTCAATACAAATCTTCTCTTTACAGGTATTGATCATGTGTACCATACGGTTTTCACCGCCGACAACTACAACATTGATGGCACATACATTAGGCCAACCTATCAGATAAAGCCAAGGCTAACAAAGGACTCATCTCCTCCAGTGTGAGCAAGTCCGTTCACGGGAGCACGAGCTAGGTGTCCTTTGAACTGCATCGTTGTTTTTCCTCCACTCTTCCAAGTGAACATGGTCGACGACGGCAAGCCGAGTTTGTGATAAACACGAAATTGTTACGGCGGGCGCCACAACTCCCATGACCCACCCACTTGACTCTAAATCTCGAGGGAACGTGTAAATTTGGCGAGCACCTTCTTGTCTTTAAATTGACTGGGTCAAAATCGTCAACCAAAGGTATTGCAAACATGATTGAAGTCACTGTTTTGAGGGTGTTTGCTTCAATCACTGCATCGCACAACTCTTGCAAAGAGGTTGGTTTCGCGACTTCTAAGCATGTTCGATCATGCATGTCTTCTGAAGTTGAAAGGTTTAGTGGGTAATGGTGGTCAACAAGCTTAGAATAAGGTTCAACAAGAGGAGAGAAAACAACGGAGACGTTTGACCTTGTCAAATACTCAAATTCTTTAAGATCCTTGTCTGAAAACATGAACCCACAATTGTGATCCAGTTTAATCCCCAAGTGATTCCTACCAACGTCACTCGGGAGTGGGGAAAACCTGCATCACGGCCCTGCCCGTTTCCACAGCTGGGTCCATTGCTGCGACTAGTGCCCTGTCCTTAGCCTTGTCCGCGGCCTCTTCTTTCACCACCCGCACAAGGTAATGCTACTACGGCTAATGCCACGGCCTCTCGTCCACCACCACTAGCCTCAGGGCACTAAGCCCCAATGTGGCCCGGTTGCATGCACTTGTGGCAGAGTCCATCACGGAAGGCTGTGTTACGATTTTCATGTGCCGCCTGCAGCTCATCATTGTCATGGCTATGCTTGTGGTTTGGGGTCTTGTACCCGCCAGTCTTCTTGACTTGTGGGTTTACTATATGCTTGCACTCATCCCCGCTCCACTGTTTGGCTATCCCTCTGACCCCCACAGAGTCCATGCATTTGCCGTCTTGTTGTGCACGTGCATTTGGCCATGCATCCAAGTAGGGTAGCTGGTTTTTCGAATATACTTCACTCATGTAGTCCCACAACACCCTCCAATTTGTCCAAGCCTGGTCAGTTGCTCTTGTGGTGGTCTTGTCCTTCAGCTTCTCGCGAGTAAGACCCCCATGCAGGTACTGAAGTAGCAAGGACTCTAAGTACTTGAAGCTCTGTATCTCATCGCTTTTGGTGACGCTATTGGCTTCCTTCAAGAGTGCGGTGAACTTGCTCAAGTAGACTTTGACTGAGCTACCCAACTACCTCAAGTCATGAATCTTAGAAGGCACGCGGCACCTCCTCATGCAGGGTGTTCTTCTTACGCATGATCACGTTGAAGGCCTCCCACCACATGGGCTACCACTAGAGGTGTAGCTGCTGCGCACCCCACTCCTTGACCACATACTTGAAGAGCTTGTCTTCAAGCTGCATTGTGGCAAGGTTGCCCCACTGACCTGGTGGAGCCTCGTGGACATATAGACCATGCTCCATTGGCCAACTTCACATCCTTCTGAAAGATCTCCACATTGTGGAGGAAGGACGTGTTCATGATAGGCCCCGAAGTCATGGAGGCTGGCAAGTCGTGATTGCCACTGGCGGTGGCATCAACGGTTGCAACGTATTGTGATTGCTGCTTCATCCGCACCTGGGTCACGCTCTATAACGCCTTGTCGAGGTCGTTGCATCGACGGCTCACCTCGAGAGCAGTGAGGCACTCTTGCTAGCAATCACGATTGAGATCTGTGATGATGTGCCCGACGTGGGCCAGCAGGTTGGGGAATGCCAACTTCAGCTCTGATGTTGTGTGAGGATCTACAAAAGCCTCGAGAGCCTTGCATTGTCCGTGCACCTTCACCCATTGTAGGAGGGTACGGTTCGCGTAGACACCTCCAAGGAGTCAAACCTTCTGAAGAAGGCTGTCGTCTACGGCGAAGCTTGCTTGGGCATTAGTTTATCCCATCACAACCACATCGTAGGAAGGGGGTCCAGTCCCACTCCTCCAGGTGGTGTTGCATTCCCACCGTCGGTGGTGATCTTGAGTCAGACCGCCGCCTTGCAGCAAACTTTACAAGCCTCCGGCGGTGTTCGCAGACTGCCTTCGCGGTGATGTTGTCCCTCTTGTTCTCACGGGAGCTTCCTGTGTGGCTATTTTTTGTGTCTTTGTTGCTCTTGGCGGACTTGCTACTACCGGTAACTTTAGGCAATCCGGCAAGCATCTTGCCCTTCTTGTGCGATCGGCTCATGTATGCCGTACGACTATGGCGATGATCGCGATCCTCGTTGCCTTTGCCATCGTTAGTGTCGTGCTCTTCGTCGCGGTCCACGCAGGCCTGGCCCTCTTTGAGCGCATCGTCTGTCGAGTGGGGGTCGCCCACGTGCACGTCGACGTGCTCGTTGAGCACTTTTCCAACTTCTGCATGCTTCCTGGTGTCGCCGAGGTTAGCACTCATTACCTTCTGTGATATGTTTGCCCTTGGTTTGGCAACCATACTTGCGGTGGCGACTCCCACTAAATTTGGAGTCCACCATGGGCGTGTGGTGAGGCTGTCACCACCTTGCCCTTGTTGGTCTTGGATGGTCCAGCACTTTCCATCTCGTCACTCGTGGAACTAACACGTGAAGACCGTTGTGAGGATCACCACCCAAATTTTAGGAGGAATCGCTTCCAAAAGTTTGCTTGTTTTCACGATCGGTGAGGCGATTACAGATTTAATTTCTATTTTTCTAGGCCACCACGGTCGGTAAAAGGATGTGGATTTGAGACTCTTCTTCCTAAGCCATGACTCATGACAATTGGCAGCGACTAGTATCTAGGAAAGTAGAAAATGAAAATACAAGGGAATGACAAGAAATGTGAGTAACACTCACAAAACAACGGCAGATAATGGGAGAGAAATTCTAGTAATTCATTGTAACTCCTTCACTCCCTCTTTTAACTTCTTGTCTTCCTCTTGTCTTCTTGTCTTTATTGGCCTCCTCTTCAGTCTTCTTCGCACGTCTCACACCCCTTGGCACCGTCTTCCTTGAGCCGGCTGCATTGAGAAAGCTGCCAAAAATCTTCAAGGTGTCTTCCTCCCTCTTCTCAGGGTGTTCTCACGCCATGAGATTCCCTGACCTTGGAAAGAAATGTTGTCTTAATTTTTGGATGAAGGAGGGGGGAGGGAACCTTGAAATGGAGTCAAATTGGTGATATTTGGGGTAGGAGCTCCCCACGCCATCCAAGAAAATCCACCTTGCTCTTTGGAGTGAAGAAGAAGTTCAAAGGAGTTGGGAGGTGGACTTAGAGCTCTTCAATAACTTTCCAACACACTTTTTGTTCCTTGGAACGGATTAGCATGGATGAAGTACCCCCTACTATGGATGTAGTACCCCCTTTTTGCTACAATTATAGCTTCTCACGGTGTTTTTTATCCTTTGTAGCCGCCGAAACCATCCCACAATTGGTCGTGAGGGCCGTCCTGCTTTGATACCACTATACCAGCTATACCTCTAGCTCCTACACTTAGGTCGTCATCGGAGTTCGCAGACTGGTGTCTAGAGCTCCCTTGAGGGATTTTCCACTCTACGTCACTCTTGGGGCAATCGTCATCAATAACCAATGCAAGGTGACTTGAATAATTCAAGTCTCTCGAGAGCCATTTCTATTCTACCTCACCCTCTTGTTTCTACCTCATCCCCTTGAAAATAGAGGGGTATTACCTCAACATTTTGGATTTGCACCAGTTTTTTTGTTTTGAAACTCGCAGTTCATCCTAAACGAACTCGAGTTTCGATTTTGATGCGTCGATGTGACATCATCGCATGCGAGGCACAATCAATGATTTCACGCCGTCTTTTCTTGTGGGCTTTGCTTGCTCTTTGCTCTCACCCTCGTCCCCCCTATCCCTCGTCCTTGCTCGCTCGCTTGCCAGGAGGGCGAACGGGGAGCAAGGGCACAAGGCCACGAGGCCTCACCCTCGAGGACCTCATGGCCCCTTAGTCGCTGATCGGGCTAAGGCCGCGATTGGCGACTGGCGGCTGGCCGGCTGACGGTTGGCTGACTGGCAACCGGCCGGTCACTTGGTCCATCGTCTGTCCAGCCGCCTAGCAACGAGTTGGCCGGCGGCCTGCAAAGTTTTGGCCATCGACCAGCCCTTGCTGACACAAGGTTCTGTGCAACCGCCCCTCGCTTTAGCAAGGAGGGTGGACAAAACTGGCCCTCCCACTACGTATGTTCTTTGAGGAAAACCCATAACAAGTTGCGACAACACTAGAACGAGCCTAGAAAATACTGCCCCAAACATAAACATCAGCAAAAACCATAGTTAAACACCACACGCAACATGAGATTCACGTGCAACTTCCAGTACTCAATGGCTCCCACGGTGACATGAAACAGAGTTCTTGTTTCAATTGTCGTATACTGCTCACTAAGGGCATCTGTAGTACACTAACCACGTTCAGGGTTCAAAATGGTCTTGAAATGACCATGGTATGTTTTGGTGTTTTGAGAGTGGAGTCTCAAGGTGTGCACGTTCATAGAATAGGTGTGGGCTAGAGTTTGGTTTGACTCTAGCATGGAAAATGTCCATCGGTTAGGTTTGTGGCAAATGGAGTGTTGCGATGGAGGATCCGCATCACTCCTCTTACACGCCTATAATACCGCTAGGGTCCTATTTCCACGTGACTTTGTCACGGGGAATAGTTAGCATTAGGATTCATGTTTGCATGTCCATGCCCTATGACGACCGTGTCCTTCTGCTGTGATGTGTCTCAGCCAAAATGGCCAAGGTGGCCAGTCATTAGGTCTCTTTCCACTTGACATCTGAGGGCTTACGTTCGTCTTGACAGTTTGCCAGAAAACGGCCGGTGTTGCTATAGTGGTAATAGAGCCAGCGCTGGCATGAAGATTTTCTTTTTGCTCTCCCGTTGGGTTCATTGGATCAATCAGACGATTGCTTTTGTCCATCAATGACTCGTTTGGAACAAGAGAGACTGAGTTTGTAAAGGAAAAGAACAAAATGGCGTTGTCAGACCAGTGGCGGAGAACGCTGCTCTCCCACATTGTCCCCGCTTTGTAGTGAATACAAAGTCATAAAATACAAAAAGTTGCAATGTAACACATGAACAAAATTTCTTGCACAACTATGGACTCAATGGAAAATCTCTTACACCCAACCCTAGTTATAAAAAATGTAACAGGGTACTCCAACATCTTAAATGTGAAAAGAACACTGAATTATGTTTGTGTTTGTTCAGATATACTCAACAAAACAATGGTACAAATTTACATGAGGAAGAAGACATTACATTTGAATATGAAGATGAATGAGGTCTTGGTCCCCTTTTCACACTGAGGCCTTAGCAAACGTCACGCTATCTCAAATGGTGTCCATTTCCCCACTACTCATCTACTTTGCTCCTACAATACACCAAGATTGTACCACTTGCACATCTTGTGGCCTTTAGTCGTTGTTTCCTCCTTTTCCTTGACCATGCTAGTATCACTCTATTGTAGTCTAGACATGATTCTAATTGTTTAGTGGAGACAAAAAACCTAGAAGAAAGACATCCCACTCAAAGACAATTCAACAAAGCTAGACTTTATCCAGGTTCCATGTCTTGTAACAATTCCACACGTTCACTCTAGTCTACATCAACTTTACCGTCTCATGGCTTCATGGTGCTTGCT
Source organism: Penium margaritaceum (assembly GCA_023375785.1). Lineage (NCBI taxonomy): Eukaryota > Viridiplantae > Streptophyta > Zygnematophyceae > Desmidiales > Peniaceae > Penium > Penium margaritaceum. The sequence continues at coordinate 52,357 of SZWC01014296.1, read as the reverse complement.
CACTAATAATCGTGAACCGTATGAAATATACAAACTCCGCCTTCATTTATTACGTAACCACAACTAAATATAGAACACACTCTTGTTTACTTATACAAAAGGAATGACAAAAGCCACAATCACATAAACAATGAGGAAGTCGTCAAAACCCCTCATATTGAGCAGCATTTCTTCAAGAAAAACATCCTACAAACGACGTCAAATGGTAATTGTTGCTATAAGACCAAGGATTCCTCTTTAAACACCATCTTTTCCCCTATAACACCCCTCTCTTTCTCAATACCAACCGTGTCCCCATAGAGTTGAAATGCTTAACGGCAGCCATTTTAGTCTCATCTAAGACCATAGTCTCCACTTTCTTGCATCTACACCTCTTGCTACAACCCTCTCCCTTTCTGGTTTCATGCTACCATTGAAGCAATTATTGTTTTTTTCTTCTTCTCTTCTTTGCACCATAAACCCTCTTACTGACAGTAGATGATTTTAGTAAGAAACAAACTCACAGCAACTTCCTATCCCCTTGGACGTACTACATCCTGAACAAAAAACAGGAAGTGGAGCAAAAACAACATCCTTGGTTTCTTCGGATGCTAGATTCACATGCAAGAAAACATTATATTGAAATAGAAAAAGGATCGGCCATACAAATTATAGTAGGTGACCAAGGAGCCTCTAGTTTCAATTGACCATAGTCAATGCAACCGGATTTTTGTGATCATTTGTATTTCTCGTCATTTTAACAATCATTTTTATGTTGCCTCAGTCTTTGAGGTCACATGCATTTTTTCCCTTTCCACTCAAGTCTCCAGGTTCAAGCCTTTCACCCTCATTTAACATTCAGAGTGTGACTGACACAAAAGCCACAAAATGACAGACATGATTGCTTGATGATAAATAAAGGCTCGGAAGAAATTCATCATTGTTGAATCTAGGCACAGGTGGTTGATCGGCCGACAACCAATGCAAGGGAAGGTTCCCTCTTAGCCCTAATACTATGAGGCCTAGGAGGAGGTGTGTAATTATTATAACCTAAAATTCCTTGTTTTCAGAGGAATACATAACGTGCGACATCTTTCATTTTCCTTACGTACAATGTTAATGGAAAGGAAAAAAAATAGGAAATGTAGAATAAGTACATGGAAAATGGAGACAATCAATGAATGAGTTGAAACTTGAGGGTGGAGTAAACGTGATCATGGAATGGGGTGCTTTGACTATGGTCCATCCCTTTGACTATGGTCTGCCCCTCTCACCATCAAAATTCTTGTCAAATCCTCGAAATAAACGTGTCTCTTCTTCAATTTCCCAACAACCACACAAATTGTCAGACCGAAATAAGGTTCTAGAAATTCACCTTCTCCATGTTCTAGCTCAACAAATGTCTAAGGCATGAGTCATGCACAATGACCATGCCATGATCAATCTATGAAAAGAGAAAAAAATGTAGCTTGAGACCAGCGTTTTAATTTGAAAACTTACTACTATTGAAGAAAACTTTGCATTGAGAAAATAAAGACTAAGAACACACGCTGGAAGGAGGAAAAGAATACAACGTCCTTCATGTATCTAAACATAAATGTACATTCAAATATTTGAAGTAGCCATTTTCTGACATTTTCCCTTTCTCCATTAGTATTATCAAATCTAGGACACCCCAATTTGGAAAACTACCACAAACTCAAATGCAAAAACTACACATGAAGACAGGTAAAATGTACATCTCTCTCTCTCAATCTTTCTCTTTCTCTCTCTCTCTCTCTCTCTCTCTCTCTCTCTCCC
>SZWC01014296.1:34025-47353 GCA_023375785.1 Penium margaritaceum | reverse complement strand
AATGAGAGAGGAGGAGGAAGTGGTGGAGCAAGAAGGTGAAGGGGAGAGGGAGGTGGAGGTGCTAGGGGGAGTCAATAGGGGAGGGAGAGGGAGAGGGAGAGGGAGAAGGGGTTGTGGAGCCGGAGTGGGGAGGAGAGGCAACAACAGAGGGGGAAGTGGAAGGGGAAGGGGGAGGGGGATATGAGGAGGGAGAGGGGAAGGTGGAGGGGGAGGGGGTGACAGAGAGGCTGGGGGATGGTGAGTTGGTGGGTGAGGGAGAGGCAGAGAGAGGGGGCAGGGGAGGGTGAGGAGGAGGGAATGGTGTAGGGAGAGTGGGAGGGGGAAGAGATGAGGGAGGAGGGGGGAGGAGGAGGTGCAGTTGGGGAGGGGGATGTAGCTCGAGAGGGGGAGGAGAAGGTGCAAAGGGGGCTAGCAAAGGGGAGGGAGGGGGAGAGGAGAGGAGGAGGGAAGAGAGAGGATTAGGAGGTGGAGGAGGGGGTGGATGACAAGGTGGAAAAGGAGGGCCAGGATATGAGGGATTGTGGTGGGGCTAGAGGTGGATGGGAGGCAGAGGAAGAGGAGGATGCGGAGGGGGAGGGGGAGGCAAACAAGGGGGGGAGGTGGATGGGGGGATATGGAGGAGGGGGACAGTGCGGTTGATAGGGTGGAGAAGACGGACTATGACAACATCGTGGTTGATGTTGTCGTCTTTCATGGTGCCAATGTTATCGCTATTGTTAATGATGTCGTCATTGTCATTTTTTCCATTGTTGCTAGCGTTAGCGAGGTCGCCAACTTTGCCGACAATGTCGTCATAGTTGTCGGCGATGTCATCGTCTTCGACGTCATGGTTGCCATGGTCATTTAGGATGATGATGTTGTTGTCATTATCAATGATGTTTAGTGGGTATGGTGCAAGTTTAAATGTGCGCATGTGCACGATGAAGGCAAATAAATGTGTTTGGCCCACTAGGGCCAAAAAATTATTGCCGAATTCTGTTTCATTGACGTGTTTGAACCAAACTTCAACATGGTGAGGAAAACGGAATGGTATGCATGACCATAGGCAGTGTGGTCATTGTCATAATTGTCGTTGTCGCGTATGCCATTGCCAATGATGATGCGGGGGGGAGAAGGGGATATGGAAGGGGAAGGTGGAGATTGAGGGGGAGACCAATGGTGAGGGTGAGAGGGTGCAAAATATTGACGATGACAAGATCATGGTTGATGTTGTCGTCTTCATTGGTGCCAATTTCATTGTCATTTCTTCTGTCGTCGCTGACGTTGCCAATGATGTCTTCATTGTTGCTAGCGGTATCGTTGTCGTCATCCTTGTGGTTGCTCTGGTCATTGCCAATGATGATTTTGTTGTCATTATCAATGATGCTTGATGGGTATGGTGCAGGTTTGTATGTGCGCAAATGCATGATAAACAAAAACAATGCCTTTTGGTCTAGTGGAGCCAGCAAAACAATGTCGTTGTTTTTTGTCGATGTGTTAGAACTAAACTTCAACACGAGGGGGACGAGATGGTTAGTGCGGTTGTCTGCGGTGGGCATTGTTGATGTGCCATCGTTAACGTCGCCAACGTTAAGGTAGGAAAAGGGGAGAGTTTGTACAAGGGAAAGAGGGAGAGGGCAAGGGGAGGGGGAGGGGGAGGAGGATCTCGATTTTGTCAAGGATGTAGTTGTAGTTGTTTTCGTTGAAGATGTTCTCGTTTTTCTGGTCACCGTCAGCGATCATGTTGCCAAAAACATTGCTTTTATTGTCGTTGTTGCCGACAATGGCGTACGTGTCAATTTTTTTCACAATGTTGTTGTCAATGCTTTCTAGCCCATTAGGGCGAGCAAATTGCTGATAGAATTTTTTTCCATCCATGTGCTAGCACCAAACTTGAAGGGGAGGGGGAGGGAGAGTCGATGATTGCATTGTTATCGATGGTTTTGCCGTCAATATCATCATCGTCATCATTGAGATGGTGTCATCATCTTGGCCGATGCTGTCGTCATTTTCTTCATTGAGGGAGTGTTGTGAACAATTTTATTGGCATCATCACCGGTGACAACGAGGAACGTTGATGGCGACTTTGATGAGGACAACGGCGCCCACATTTTTTAGGTATGTCTCATGTAGGGGTGTCCACCAACACGAACACCCTTCATACCAAGGATGGCATCATCGATGACGTGCATGAGCAAATGACAGCATTGGATGATTTTTTGGAGGGGAGTGATAAGGAATATGAAGAGATAGGTGACGGTGGTCATGGAGACGTTCAAGGGGGGAAGATGGTGATGGAGGAGATCATGGACACGATGGAGATGATGATGACAAGGCCCATTATTGGGCGTCCGGTGGTGGCGGCGTAACCAAAGGGGGCATAGGCATTCAAGATTTGGCGCATTTCAACCATCCTCCAATTACCCTCTATACGTCTCCAAGTGTTGTGTACACATCTATTGACGCATTCCAACCTCTCTCGGTTGTACTATCAACGACACTCTATGGGAGATGCATCATAAGGATGTTCGATCTGGTAGCCCACCTTGACGTTGCCGGATGGACATCGGCCTTTGCAAAGGAGATATGCTCACAACAAAAGAAAGAAAAAGATGGTGGTATTGGAAGTAGACGCCTAGAACTTGTGGTGTCTTTGCATGGATATATAAGTGTCTATTTCGTTACGTACTTGAGTGTGATGTAATTGTTTTGCAAAATTATATATGTGGCAATTCTTTTCATGGGGATGAGATTGCATCGGTGTAGAGAGGAGGAAATGTTGAGCGGGTAGAGGCAAGAAAAAAACTACATTATCACATTCTTTTATTATACATCTTCTTACATGTGCTATTCCATGCATACGTGGAAAACAAGAGAAACAAGGAGAATTCGGTCTTCAAATGTTGAAATTCAAATGAAAAGAATAACTGCCCATTCTAAGTCTCGTCGCGTTTTCATAAGCCAACCAAACAGTGGGATCTTGTCAAGGTCATCTCCAACCATACTTGTGTGGCAACAACAACAAAAGGCCACTCGTCTCAGCGTGTGGACTATGTCATGACCTTGATAACCAACATGATGTACGAGGACATCAAGACCTTAGAATATCGCTCTATCGGGTTGTAGGAGAGCAAGTTGGAGGAGGGGTAAAGATACCCTACCAAATTCTCTTACACTTTTGCAAACAAGTGTTGCCGGAGCTTTTGGACAACCCGGTGAAGTCCTGGGGGCTGTTTAGGCCTTCCATTAAGAGGGAGAGAAACATGAAACCTATGATAATGTCAGCTCATGTTGTCCTACGTGTCACACATCCCGTTGCATGTGGTGAAAATGTTGAAAATTATTTCTCTCTTGTCGTTGGTGCACACACTCGTGGATTCTGATGTGAAGCGGCACAATGGAGCTTCTAAAGAGGAAGCAAAAGCCGTAGAATGATTGTTTCACCGTGCTTGCGTTATTCCAAGTATAGTGCAAAGTGCTATGGACCATGGAAAACTGTTCATTGCATTAAACGGCACAATAAGCAAGAGTGGAGACACAGTCTTGGTCTTGATTGCAATAACAATAAATGGAAACAAACATATCTTGTCATTGATGAAAGAAAATGTGCCATGTGGAGATTGCCCAAATGGGAAGTGGTTTGCCGAGAACTAGGTGGAGTCATTCCTAGTTGCAAAATGTTTACCGTGCATCATTGTATCCAACCGGCACGCTACGATCATTACATCTGTACATTGCATCCTGTCCCATGTAGAACATGCACATTGTGCAAGGCACATTGAAAACAATGTGAAGGACAAGAATGGGGTTGTAGCATAACATGCATCTTGGAAGTTGGCGTATGCACACACCGTTGATGAGTGGGTTGTAGCGACGACGGCCTAGAAGCGATTAATCCAGATGCATTGTTGTACATTTTAAGACTCTCTTCTAATTCTCAAGAGGTATCTCCTGAGCATTGGAGTGCTCTACACTTCTCGTTGCCACACTATGGACATGTGACCTTCAACATTGTGGAGAGTTTTATCGTAAGACTTTGGGGGACTCAGACGTCACCTCCCTTCAATTGTTTCGTCAGCATGTGGGAGTACTGGCGGGATTTGTTTCCTTAGAGATGACGTGAAGCAAAGGAATATAGTAGTGGGTTAGCTCCAAAGGCACAAGATATGTACACTAGCCGATTGGAGCTAGTGTCAAGGTCCGCCTTATTAAGTGACGTGGCAGTGGGAAAGCAGGTGGTTCTGACTAGAAATAAGGGGGGTTCAATGCCATTCACTGTGGTCTTGACAAAGTTTTCGTATACGTGTGGGGTCTACAAGGAGCATCTCTTTCTTTGCATGCACTTCATCACATATCTTCTGCATGTAGAGGAGTTGAAAGTGATAGGCATGTGTCATCGCGCATACCTCACGTCGTTATGGTAGCAGATGTAAAATAGACAACTTGCACTCGTGGTCTATGAGAAGCTGACTCTAGTGGCAGGGTATGCAACGCCAAAGGCAGAACCACTCAAAATCGGTTTCCATGAGTCACAATGGCAAGAGGCTTTTAGTGCATAATGTAGTCGGAAGCTGTAGTGTTTGAAATGCCGAAAAGATGTCCAGATTGAGTGTATAAGCGGATGCCGACTAGATGTTGAGCAGAGAACATGCCATCGGCTGATCAACAAAGTGGTTCACGACGTAAACAAAGTTCACAGCCAAAGCAAAGAGCAGAAGACACGCAACTAGTAGCTCCAACTCAAACATCCAATGAACAAAGAGCCGTGTGGGATCCTAAGCGGAGGTGACTTGAAACCATGTCAGACAATCATGCAAAGGTACCCCCTCCCCCCTCTTCCCTTCCCCCCACTAAAAGCATCCCTTACGCACTATGCTTTTCCCCACATGTACACGCATCTTTGTATTTGCATTCTGGTTTGAATTTTTCACATTTATGCATGGATGCTCACGTGATACGCGAACTCTGTTGCCATATATCTCTCAATGTCATTCCATCTCCTTCTCCTTCTCTCACATCCACTAAAATCTTTTTGCTTTTCCCCCACTCTCCTCTTGCCCCCTTCCACGTCCAATTGGTTCCTCTTACAATTCCACATAGATGCAAGCATAATAGATCAAGAGGACAAGAAACCCTTCTACAAAGGGAGGATGCACTGAAGGGGTCGAGCACCACACAACGAAGAACAATCATTGGAGCTGCAGACGCAAGGGGAGGAGGAGGAGCAACTGCAAGAACAACATCCATATCAAGAAAAGTCACAAACGTTTGTAATGAAACAAGCAACACTAATAGTAGCAGTCATAGCCAGAGCTGATGCAACCATAAAAGCTCTTGGAGTGAAGCAATAAGTGAGTTGGATTTCTGCTACAACCAGGCAAAGCTGTTTCCTGATTTGAAGATTCTTACAACCAGTTAAAGATTTGTCTGTGACTTGCCGAGAAGATTCTCATGAGGAATTTTCTACTATACAGTCAAGCCGACTACTGGTTTAATGTATTGATAGTTTTTTTCACGCGTGGCGTGTAAAAAACTATGTTGGGAAGTCCAAGAGAAGAGTGACTGCCTCGGTTTTCTCACCTACGTTGGATGACTCAACAACTGCCTCGGACGAGGCAGGTTGGAGGATGCAACCTTACGAGGTATGCACATGGTTTTTTACAAGCAACATTGAAGTTGTCTGAGCCTGAACACGACCTCATATATAAGATACTACGTTATCAACGCGTCTTCCAATGCAAGATGATGCATTACTACATCTGTATGTGGTACAGTTGACAATACTACCTACAAGGAAGAAAAGGGGACTAGTCTCAACCAAGAAGAGCAGTATCAAAGGTTGGGCTGGTAGCCGTCACAAATGATCTCAGCTTCATGGAGAATCTGAGTGTCAACTACCGCCAACAAAGTCATCCTTCTGACTTAGCACTTAGATCCATATGTTGTTAGAGTTCTCCTCTCTCGTCTTAGTAAGCTCGGCAACACTGCTAGCTTGGCTAAGAGGGGCCTTGACTTCCTAAAGGCCTGTCTACCTACAAGATATGCCAAGACTCTTGTCCAGGGCTAGACGACAGGCAAGACGTTGCACCTAGCTTGGGCCAGGAACACAATAAGAGCTTTGTGATATACATTTGCTGTTGTAAGGCTACAGCATAGTACTAATCTACATGTACTTTTGTAATTTCATAAAACAATCAAATTTCCACACAAAGAAACGGTTCCGCAATTTTCCTTTTCACAGCATGTACATGTCTAGCTAAGTACATCAGGTTCCGTTCACTTAAGCTAAGCCTACTCAGCCTTTGTTGTAGGCGTGAAGAATTATAACATGGAATGAGAGTAAGCATGTGCTTTCAACTAGCACAACAATAGCAACATAGTAGGAATGTTTGTAGGTGGTGACGCTTTCCGCTGTCTTTGTACATTTGAACGGTAGCAAGTTTGGTTGTTGCATGGGCCTTGCAGTTGAACGTACACATTGCACAACCATAGAGGTTCCAATGAGTTGCATGGAACCTGAAAACCAAAGGGGAGGTCCTCCTCCCCTTCACAATCAAGGGGGAGGTTCCCCTCCCCTTGAAAATCAATTAGTTTTGTATATTTTACGCATTGGTCAAGAGCAGGGATGCCATGTCACAGATCACACACAACGGCAAACAGTAGTAGCGCAACGCTTGGCTGAGGAAGCGCAATGGATGGCACAGCTGCAAGCATTAGCACATCAAGCTGTGGAGCAGGAACAAGAGGCATTGAGATGCTGGCTTGGAGCCTAAGAGCTCCTTTGACAATAAGAGCAGCTCACACATGCGGCTTAAGCGGCACACACACAACACTTGCACTTGTTGCATGCACAGTCAACAACACATAACGCACAACTTCTACAACAGCTGGCTTAGTCTCAACTACAACAGAAGCAGATTCATGAACACATTGTGCAGCAATAGCAATAACAACAACAACTAGAGTAGCAAGTGCGATAGCAGATGTAGGGGCAACAGCAGTCACAAGCATCTTCTGCCCATTGCTCTTAAGTAAATCCTCCACTTGTCTTCCAACCAGATTTGTCCTAGAAGATGCAACCTAGAGGAGCTACAAGTGGAGGTGTGCAGTCGTAATTCTTCGCACACTCTCAAGGGATGCCAGGGGTGCCACCATTTGCATCACCTCAACTGGCTCAACCGGCTCCTATGCCGCAAGCCTACAGGACTTAGCCTATAGCAGCTGCACGAATGGATCAAGGTCAGCCATTCCCAGTTGTACCCATGTAGTAGTATTATGTTCTTCCCCCAACCATTGGTAGGAAAACGTTACCATTCCAATGTTTAAAGATCAGTGTACCTGTAGCAACGCCATCCTTGCAACTGCACAAGATCAAGGTCAACAAGTTTGATGGGGAGAACTTCCCACACTAGGTGCACAAATTCAAATAGGTTGCTCATATTCATTGCCTATGGGAGTTCTACAATGAGCAATACTCGACGCCACCATTGGGTTCATCACCACAAGCGGTAGCAGATTTTAACAACATCACCAAGGGTGCGTATGTGGTGTTCGATAACAAACTTATTCCTTGCATCAAATAAGCAATCAGGATACTTGAGGGACCGGCTGAACCTAACCAGCATGCTTGGTCTTCCTTGCTTAGGACCTACATGGCTGAAGGCTCAACCTTTAAGTCTCACCTTCTTACATAGCTATTGCAAATCAACGTCAGTAGCTTCAACAACATTGAAAACTACATCAATAATGCGAATTCCATTGTAGTAACAAATGCTCCAAGATCAAAGCCCGTACTATTAACCTTCCTTCTCAATGGCTTGATAAGAGAGTGGGAGAATACAAGGCATGTGCTGAAGTTCAAGTAAGAATCAGAGTTGACAGAGGCATACGTGTGCAAGACATTTGATCTCAGAGCATCACGACCGTAAGCTTATAAACGAGAGGGCCGGGCTTCTGCCTGACACACCCTTTTTTTAGTAAGTACAACCAACGTCAATGCAACTCATCCATCATGGAAGAGCCAACCCATGATGAACTCAGCATCTTCCTAAGTCACCGCCTGGTCTAGTCCAAACGCCAAGGATTGCAACGCTAGTTGCCAACATACAATATTTTGACTTGTAATAAAGTTTATCTATTACAAGAAGATTGGCCAAAAGAAATTAGACTACAGAAAGCGGATTTCAGATGGTGTGCTAGCAAAGAAGCAAAACGTCTACCAAGGCAAAAAACAAGGAGACAGAATCAAGGAAAAGAAGGATGGTGACAAGGAGAAGGAGACCCAGAAGTAAGTGAAGAAAGGTAATGATAGAGGCAAGGAGTTTGATTACTCAGCTTTTGTGTTCCAACTCTCGAATGCACAAAGCAATGGCCATGTTTGCTCACTGTATTTGTGGTACCTCGATAGTGGGTGCACATCACACATCATATTTGACAGGTCCTGTCTCCAAGACCTCCGGTTTAGCATAAAGGACTTTGTGAATGTTTCCAACGACAACCAAGTTTTAGTTTTGGGAGAAGGCAGAATGGTAGTGACAGGCCACAACGGAGCTCAGGTGAAGTTTAGATGTGTTCTTTACATCCCTAAGATTGTCGTAAACCTACCACAACATTACAATCTAGGGGCTGCGAGGTGACCACATCTAGAATTGCTACAAAAAAGAAGAAAAAAAAGATTAAAAAAGGGAAAAGACAAAGAAAATTACATAAGCTTGCGCAACAAAGCCAGCAGGCAAGGGGGGGGGGGGCGGCCATTGAACTTGCCAAAACAAGCCCATCTCCACTAGAAGAAGTCAGCGCGACTGCCAACTTGAACAGTGCTCTTTCCCTGACCGGTGGAAACGGTCAAGTTCAAGGTTGTGGAGCGGACGCGCAAGAGAGAGCGGGGTAGGAAAAAGCAAGTTCGGGTAGATCCACTCAAAATAGGGTCGCTGACAATAAGCTCGCCTTTAGCGAGTCCGATTCCGGCCGCCGTAACCACCTCCACCACTACACGAGCAACCCGTGGAGGAATTGGACAAAAGATGGGTGTCGACGGAACCACAAGCTAAAAATGCAATCATGACACTACGAATGGCAAGGATCAGCTACGTAACAATGGAGGAGTGAAGTGGAGCAACGTTCTCTCTTTGAAAACTGCACTCCTAAGGAACAACTCGCGTTCTAAGGAGCACGCAGGGACGAACAGTCGTCACCAAGCGACAAGGGGAGAGCGCATAACGGCAAAATCGACTTGAACTTGCCAATGTGCACCCAAGAACGATAAAATGAATAGCTATAGTGTGGAACTACCTTCTTCTACTCCATGTCTAAGTCAGGAAGGGCTCAAATGTTTTTTCAGGTAATCTATCGCATCCTGCCTGCTCGACTACGACCTTTCCAATATAGGATACCTCACTTCCAACCCTCCCAAGACAGGATAGCCATTTTTCTTGTCCTCTCACAAGTGAGGCTTTTGTCAAGGGAAAGTCAACATCAAGGAGGTGTCAAGAGTAGAAAATCTTCATGAGAAAATGACAGTTGTGGTACCCTAAGTTGTTCTTCGCCTCCCCTATCTTTCAGGATCATATTTGGAGTCCAGAGAAGAACCCAAGGAGACTCCAACTATGTTCTTCGGGCACCTTGAAGCTGGATCGAGTTGGAACAGAATCTCCGTTGTCGGATTAAATACATGAACTTCATCTCCGAGACTCTTGCTTCCGACGGAGATGCCAACATCCCTCTCATTGAAGCGTCTCTTATGACGACTATAGAAATCATCAAATTCTTCACCTTTGAGTGAAATCGACAAGGTGCCAATCACTACTAGCATACTTGTTAAGGGAGAGTGTTGGAGTGAAGCGATGACCATGCTAGTTTTATGCTACAACTAGGCGTAGTCGTTTCTTTATTGGAAGATTCTTACAAGTAGCTGCACATTTGTCTGTGACCTGTCGGGAAGATTCTTATTATTTTTTTCCACTATACAAATCAAGTGACTAATGGTTTAGTATTCTAAGTGTTTTGTTCATGCTTGCAGTGTAAAGAACTATGTTGGGAAGTCTAAGAGGAGAGTGACCGCCTCCCTTTTCTCACTTATGAGGATGAATCAACAACTTCCTTAGACGAGGCATGTTGGAGGATGCAACCTAACGAGGTATGCACATGGTATTGTACAAGCAGCACCAAGGTCGTCTGAGCTAGTACACAACCTCGTTAATGAACTGCTACATCATCAACACGTCTTCCAATGCTGGACGACACTTCAATACATCATGTGGTACAATTGAGACAACTACGTATGAGGAAGCAAAGGGGAGTAGTTTCAGCCAAGAAGAGTAGTATAAAAGGAGGGGATGGTAGCCATCACAAATAATCTTAACTTTTTAGAGCATCTGAGTGTTAGCTACCACGAGAAAAATCAGCCTTATGATTTTGTACCCAGTTCCAGATCCTACTAGAGTTCTCCTCTATGGACCCTCTGAACCTGGTAACACTTCCGGCTTGGCTAGGAGGGGCCGTGACTTCCTTAAGGCATATCTACTTGCAAGACATGCCAAGACTCTTGTCTTGGACGCTTGGCAAGACGTTGCACCTAGCTTGGGCCAGGAACACAGTCAGGGCTTTGTGCTGTACATATGCTGTTTTGAGGCTTGTACACTGTACTACTCTACATGTACTTTTTTGTTTTCATAATACGATCAAATTCCTTTAACCAAAACAAGCTTCCACTCTTTGCTTTCTTACAACATGTACATTTATAGCTAAGCACAACATCGTCCTATCACGTCAAAAAGGTGTACTTAGCCTTTGCCGTGGGCGTGAAGAATTACAACAACAATAACAATAGGAGTAGTAGTCGAGGAACAACAGTCAAAGCAATAGTCATGAGACAAATCACTGTTTTCATAGGCATTCCATGTTAACGCTCAGTTCCAAAGCTTTGCGAGGGTGCATGAACAAAAGAAGCAACGATGGCATGGTGGGGTACAATGAATGGTGGGAAGACGCGTGGAGGAGGTCAATTGCATGCGGAGACCACCTAAGATGAGGGTCACAAGCACAGGCAGTAACAACAGGAAGCACAGCAATGGTGCATAGCCGTGATGAGGGTCTGTCGAATGGAGCTTCAATTACTTAGTGTATCCTTAGGTATTGACTTGAGAACATGGATAATACCTACAGCTTTGCATTCACACTCGTTTGTTTGGACCTTTATGAGCATGTCATGTTGTCCTTGCTTGTGCTATTTGCAAACATAACACATGTAACATGTCTAAAATTTAAGACAATAGGGTACAAAAGAAACATAGACCTCAAACATAACAAAAAAATTATAGATATCTCCATGCAAAACTAGCTATGACTATTTTCATATGCTCTTAGTTCATCAAGATTAGCTCATGTAAAAAAAGTGGCCCAATGCTAGGATAAAAATGTATGGTTAAAGGGTTTGGTTCGTGTTTCGGGGGAAAAAAAGTTCATTGATGGTATTTCAATGTGGTCGCAGGGGCAAATGACAATTCTACATGATTTAGTGAAAATGAAGACTCATATTTCACGCAAGTCAAATGAGGAAAACATTCTAAGTGAGGAATTTTCATCAATGTTTCTGATTTATTTTAGGATAAATTTCCCATGAAGCATAGAGCAATAGAATGATTAGGGCTCATCCCACACAATAGTTTTTTGTTACATAAAAGACAGTCCATCCACAACGAGGTGAATAAACCTATTAATATTTGAAATCTAGAGCGCTGACAAGAAAAATATTTTTTCTGAAAAATTTGGACGAGTAGAAAAAGTTTCCACTCGCAAGAAGCGGAGAGAAGTGTCCTCCTGTCTGATCTCGCCTTTCTGCATGCTCAAACTTGGGGCCTACTTATCTATGCACAAACACACAAAGTCACATGTATTTGATATGAATGACCATTTTTTTACCTAGAAAGAAACAACATCGCTAACTAGAAGGACCATTTTGTTGTAAAATGGTGCGGGTGAATTAGCGTCGCGAACAAAAGAGGAACATTTTTGTTTCCTCGTTCGCCAGAGGACATTTCCGATGGGGACATAGTTGACTGCTCATCCACGATCGGACCCTTTTTGTCTGCTCTCGCTAATGAGGGGACAACGCTGTCTGTACCTCCAGCGAGTGGACACAAGTTTCTGCTCGTTTCGCGATCGGATAGATTTAAGTGCTCGTTTCGAAACCAGACCAAATTTGGAAGTTTCTCCGTCCAGCCCCCTTCTGATAACACGGCTCGCCCTCGCAAAGTTCCATGATGGCCCGGCTGCGGCGTCCCCGGCGAGAACTTGTCGCAAACCTGTCCTTTGAATTGTGGATTCCCGGTAAGTCGAAGTTTCGCTATCAGATCAACATTCTTTTAACACGGCGAAAACTTAGTGTTTGATCGTAAATTCACCTTCTGTAACCCTGCTTGATCCCGTAGACCTGATACCCGATAGAGAATCTCATAGTCATTTGTTTTGTCGCTGGCGACTCGAAATTTCAGGTAGCAGTTGCGAAGCTCCCTGGTAAACTCGCCGTCGCAGTCGTTGACTCGGCGACCCTCCTTGCACAAGGCCTTGGGCGGCGTGAAAGTTCCAGGGAACGAAGGATCCGAGAAGCCTTGCTTGTCCTCGTCCATGGCCTCACCCGTCCTGGAGCGACGGAGTCAGGCGCTGAGGGCGAGCGAGTCAGCGCAGCCTAACTCTCCCCAGCCTCTCCACGGGAGACCGACGGCAAGGGGCAACAGGGCTTCTCTGGTCGATCATCGCATTCCGCACGGTCGAAAGACTAGAGAGTGACCATCAAACCAGCCTCCGTCATCCACTCCACTCCAGCCAGTTTGCGCGCAGCAGATGACGCACTGGATTCGCCCGCACATCCCCTGACTCCATGTCTCTCGTCCCTCGCACCCCCATTCCGGCGGGGATGACAACGTCTGGCCAGCGCTCGCCGTCAACGGCTGCCAGTTGCTGATTCTGGCCTGCTGCTGAAACGCGCGCGGGTTTTCTTGGCTTCCCCCTCTGTTCAGCGGGCCAGACAGTAGGATCGTGTGAAAAGGGCGATGCCACCGACACTGACCCTACGTCGTCCCTGAGGCGTGCTGGAGCACGTGTGCAGCAAAACAGACTGCTGCTGCTCTCGCTGACCCTTGGTCCACGTTGCGCTTGCTCTTGCACCGTCATTTGACGCCGTCAGTGTCCTCGCGTTGGTAGAGTAAAGCCAGGAGTTGCCAGGAGCTGCTTGGAATAGCAGTCAACTAAGGGCCGGCTTGGACGTCACTGGGGCAATCCCTTTGTCAGTCACTCGAGCGGCTTGGGACTGAAGAGCAAATTCCCTTCAGTCACAGAGGGGAATTTTTCAT
>SZWC01014295.1:48216-66525 GCA_023375785.1 Penium margaritaceum | reverse complement strand
GAGGAGGAGGAGGAGGAGGAGGAGGAGGAGGAAGAGGAGGAGCTGGAGTCGGAGGAGAAGGCGGAGGAGGAGGTATTTGAGGAGGGGACATCGCTGTCCCTGCACACCGTGGGTTAGTGTGCCAGTGTCACCAACGCATAAAAAATACATGCTCTGTTCTTTCTTTATGTTACAGGTGGTTGTGACAACATCGTTTGGCTGCACGTCACTGCACAGGCAAGCGGGTTTTCCATGTGTATGTGCTTTTCTATCAGTGCTTGCGTCAGTCACCTCTTTCAATGGTTGTTGCAATGGTAAGCGGCACCGCCATGTGGCCCATGCACACGCCAACACATGCTGCAGGCAAGCCACGAGTATGGTTTTGTGCAGTGAGTGATTTCAAGAGCCCTGGCGCCAAGTTGCTTGTCTTGGGCAGCAGCCTGTAATGGACACGTAGTGATTGGTCCTACACTTGGAGTTTTTCCAAAGTCTTCCCCCCATGTGAGACAAATGGGCTTCTGGCTGTTTTGACATGCTTGCGGCTGTTTCGGACTATAAGTAAAGGGCAAGAAGAAGTCCCAACTTTTGACACATCACGTCTATCGAGGAGTTTCCGGTCTATTTCCGCATCAAGATTGTGGTCTTTGGCAGCAGTGCCTATTGACATGGTTCGACCAGTGAGGATTGGTCGAACACTAATCTGACTTTTGATTTGGATTGCTTGAATTGTTTCATGCAAGATCGAGCTTTGAATGGCTCAATTTGACTGAGGAGTAAGAAAGTTAGCCTAGCCCGAGGTTCAGGTGTTGGGCGGATGGACAGTGGTACCCGCCATGGGTGTCGGGATAATCCACCACCAATGATCCGAGTTTGTCTACAATGAGCTACACATGTACTTGGGCCATGAATGAAGTGACGAGAGGGACCACCTTGACCAGGGTGAACCTGTTCTTGANAAAACAGAGTTGGCTGTCGGTGAAGGAAACGTTTGCATCGAGGTGGATGTAGACGGGGAGGCTGACACGAGCACAATTCACGACGTGCTCCACATGCCTGACTTTGGTGTAAATCTGCTGTCAGTGAGCCGCCTTACCGACAAGGGGCTGGAGGTGCTCTCTAACAATAAGGAGACCATCATCCTAAAGGATGGGGAAAGCAAGGTGATCGCACCTGAAAGCGGGAGAAGGACTTGTACATACTCTGTGGAAAGATCTTTGGCAGCCAGGTGAGGTCTGACTTCGCCCACCTCACAAAGGACGTTGGTGACCAGGACCTATCGCACCGCCGCTTATGTCACATCGCTCTCTCAACTGTGAAGGATATGGCAAAGAAGGAAGTAGTGCCGGGTCTTGAGGTGAAGAGCCTCGACGCCGCCAAGAATGCCGTGTACAAGGCGTGTATGGTCGGGAAGTCAAATGGTTAAGAGACGCGAACATCAATGAGCACCATAGCCGCAAGCTATACCTCTACAATATGAAGAAAAAGAGTTAAGTTGTTATGCATGGAAGAGTTCATGGTTGCAGTGGAACGGCAAATGGAGCTGAAGGTGAAAGCGCTACAAAGCGACAACGACGGAGAGTGCCAGGGCTGCTTGGCATGGATGAGGAGCAAGGGATCACGTGGCTAATAATCTTCGGTGTACATATTTGCTCGTGGATGTCCTTGGGCCTGCAGTGCATGCGGACTCGACGGTCAGCGGTGATCCATGTTGATTGTGGAGATATGCGTGAGCCTATCTCTTCGGATGGTGGCGCCACTCTCTTGTCTCTCGCAGTCTGCCGACCGTCGACCCGTGCCTGACCCATAATTGTCCTTGATCCTCCTCTGGCATAATACCTGTTCTATGAAACGAGACCTAGACAATACCTTGCTTCTGCTGTTTTTTCGGACTCAATTAGGTTTAGGTAATTCTGGCCTATTCTGGCTGATGCTAGGACTTCATGACCATCGCTGCTATTGTTTTTAGACAGCGGGCAACTTTGCCCTTGAACGAGGGAGCTACGCTCGCCGGCCAACGGGTGGGTCATGACTGTTGAAAATTTGCCCATCCGCATGCCCAAGTGCGGCGCCACGAGGCGCTGACGAGCCGCAAGAGATAGAAAAATCCCCGCACATGGATCTAGCGGGTCGAGGATTGCTCGGATCCTGAAATGGAGGAATTTCTCCTAAAATCGATGAGCAGTTGAATCCGGTGAAAGTTGTCTCACCGGAAATGGACAAGTAAGAAAGGAGATATGAGCTTCCAAAGTTGGAGTGTGCGCGGCGGTTCTGGGAGCCGCCCGCGACTCGACTTCTGGTGAAAGATCGACCGGATTGAGTAACAAATGTCCATCTAGGAATTGTGCCCCGAGAGATTGCCGAGGCGTCTGGTGAATCATATTCTACCTTGATAAATACGGGATAATTTTAGGCTTAAGACTGAATTATACGGCCTGTTTTAAATTGGGTCTTTTAGAACGCCCGTATCCCGAATTAAATCCCGAGGGGTCGAACCCGGGCACCCCGGTTCAACCCAAGCCATTGAGAAATTGAAAAAAAAAGGCCGCAGACAAGTGGTTTACGACCCTTTCCGCCACTATGCCAAGAGACGCGGCGTCCTCTTTTCAGTGATGCGCCCACACCCCACGTGCAGTCCACAACGTTGCTTCGACATTTCAGATCTGGACCACATCCCCAGTCCAGATCTGAGGCCGTACTCCTCCAGTCCGCCCCTGAGACACACACCCGCGGCACACCACGTCTCAGCACACTTTTGCACGCATGCTGAGACTGCGGCAGCCGCAGATTAGCAGCAAGCAGGCGGCGTTGGCGGCAGATGCGGCTACAGGAGCAGGAGCAAGCAAGCAGCAGCAGGCGCAGAGGAGGAGCGCCAGAGGCACAGAAGAGATGAGCATTTGAGGCGCTGCAATTTCATCTTTGCTGAAGCGCAGCCAAGGTGCAGCAGAGGCAAAGCACAAGCGCAGCGCAGGCTCAGCAGAGGCGTAGCACAGGCTAAGTGGCGGCATAGCAACATGGGGCGGGACCCGTGCAAGTTTGAGCAACTCTTTGAGGAAGAAGCCGGGACATTTACCTGTATTTATTGTGGCTGGAAGGTTTCAGGCTCGTCTAGTGGTTCACGAAGGGAGGAGCACATCCTAGGAATCGTGTGCTGCCGGCAGAAACAGGGAAATTCACACTTGAAGGCACATGCCAAGGCCTGTAAGCACCCAGATATGCTGAGGATACGTGAAGAAGCAGAGGAGGATGCAGCTGTGGCAGCAGACATGGTGGGGCAGGTGGTGGGAGGGAGCCAGGAGGTGTTGTCAGGTGGAAAGCATTCTACGCTGAAACGTGGACTCCCTGGTGGGACACAGAAACCTTGGAAGAGGTTATTGACCCGAGGCCAAGGGCGAGACTGGACGCGGCTTGGGTTGATTTTGGAGAACGGCATTGCCTTCAACGCGTCGCAGTCCAAGTCAGCCAAGGTGCTAGCCCGTCTCCTCAGTGCACATAGGGGGGGGGGGGTTGGCTGCCACCAAATCGTCTGAAGGCTAGTGGTGAGCTGCTAGAAAACACAGCTTTCGAAGTGGACAAGGAGTTAGCAAAGGTGAAAGACGAGTGGGAGTTGTACGGCACCACCTTGGAGTGCGATGGGTGGACTGACTGCATGCAGCGCTGTTGCATGTTAGCCATGGCAGGTTGCACTCAGACAGGGTGGGCGCTGCAGACAGGGGCATGCGACCAGACCTATGTTTGCGGTCAACTTGCCAACTTAAGTCGTAGTCGGAAAGTCGGTAAGTCAAGTCGGTGAGGGCCGACTTAGAGTCGACAAGTCGATGGCCAATGGGAAGGGGGGGAGACATAGAGAGCAAGAAGAAAGCCATACAAAACACGACTTTTCCCTTGCCACTTTCACTTCGTCAGCAGTTCAGCCAGACTGCCATGAGTTCCAAGAGCCCCGGTGGGCCAATTTGAAGGTTGGTTCACTCGCAAGGCTGTGGACCCAGGGTCGACTTAGCCAGAGACCAAGTCGACCTGTCGACTGGAGTCAAGTCGGTCGACTTGGTCGACTTGGAGTCGGTTAGAGTTAGTCGGTGTCGACCGCAATCATGGGACCAGACCCAACGCAAGACAGGCGAGTATATTGCTGGTTTTTTGGACAAGGTGATCGAGGATGTGGGGAAAGCAAACGTTGTCCAGGTGGTCATGGACAGCGCACACAACAACAAGGCAGCTGAGGCAATTTTGCAGCCCAAATACCCCCACCTTTTTCTCAGCAAGTGCGCCGCACATTGCTTGGACCTTGCAATGGAGGATATTTGTGAGAAGAGTCCAGTGGTGGCGGAGTTGTTGGGGGATGTCAACAGAAACTGCGTTTTCATCAAGAGCCATGGGACAATGGCTGGGGTGTTCAGGGAGATGTACTCAAAGTTGGAGATCTCGAGGCCGGGGAAAACGAGGTTCGGCACACAGTTCCTCATGCTGCGGTGCTGGAACCAGCTCCATACCGAGCTGAGGAACGTCGTCATCAGTGACGAGTGGAACGCCATCCCAGCCACAAAGGAGACTGTTGGCAAGATGGTGCGCGACTTGGAGTTCGCTCGACAAGGAGTTCATTGACTGCTGCAAGGCACTAGAGCAGGTGCTCAAGCCGCTCTACGACATGCTGCGCAAGGTCAACACAACCAAGGAGCACATGCCTTGGTTGTACAGTGACCTCTTGGATTGCACGAAGCAGCTGAGCAACGCTGCCACTAAGGTTGCGCCGATCATGCTCTGCAACTCGGTCATACCAGCTGCTTCTCCTCCACTGCCTACCCCGCAGGTAATTGCTGCAGCACGCTTTGCCGCTGCAGAACAGCTCGTAACGCATGTGGATGCATCCTTGCAGGCGCGATGGGACAACGACCTGCACAACCCGCAGCACAGCGTCGGTTATCTGCTGAACCCTGCGTGCGCAAGCGCGGAGATGTTGGAGAACAAGGAGCTGATGGCAGACTGGGAGAAATTTGTGGAGAAGTGGGAACAAACACACCCTGGTACGAGTGAAATGCAACTGTCAGGCCAGATGAGGGACTTCTGCAGGGGCAGGGGGGGTGTTCAACAATGAGAAGGTGAGCGCAGCTGCCCAGGTGGTGGGCCTGGGCAAGGTGGAGGCCGTGGAGTGGTGGGACCACTACGGCAGCGGCGCGAAGTTTCTGCGCAAGGTCGCCATGTCAATCCTTGCGCAGGGTGTGAGTGCGACCAACTGCGAGTAAGGCTGGTCTGTGTTCGGGCGCATCCAACAGCGCGATCGCACACGCCTGCTGCCTGCGCGGCTGCAGAAGATGGCGCATGTTTCCTACAACCGGCGCATGCTGGATCGATACCGCGGGCTGGGGACAGCGCGGGAAGCGGCACAGGAAAGAGGGGCGGAGACTGATTGGCGGGTGCCTTGTCGTCGACCACAACAGCTCGCAGTGTTGCCAGCTCCGTCGGTTCAGCATCGGTGGGGAGAGGCACAGCGAGAGCCGTGGCTGCGGCCGCGGCGGCGGCGGGGGCTTTTGCAGCTCGCAGCGCAGCAGCGACGGACGAGGCTACTGCAGCGACGGATGACGATGGCGAGATTGACGAGTTGGAGGAGGCAGAGGGGGTGAACCTTGATTGGGCGGCGTTTGGAGTGACTCAAGGGATGGCGGTCGATGAGGATGCGCTCAGCACAACGGCCATTGTGCCGCCAGCAACTGAATCGGTCGCTGCACGCGCAGCAGCAGCAGCAGCAGCAGCAGCAGCAGGAGCATCTCCGGCAGCTGCTGCACCAACTGCTGCAGTACCGGCAGCTGCTGCAGTGGTCGCTGCTGCATTGGCAGCCTCTGCGCTGGCGTCTGCTGCTTCAGCAGCAACTTCAGGGGCGGGAGGAGCGCCTGGATCAGCGACTGCAGCAGCGACAGCAGCAGCGCATGCAGGGGAGGAAGAAGAAGCACCTGCAGGGGTGGGAGGAGTGCGTGCAGCAACAACAGCACCAGCGACAGCAGGGGGAGGACGAGCAGAAGGGACGGCGGCGGCAGCAGGGGGTGGCGTTGGCGCATTAAGAGGGAATGTGGCCGCATGGCCTGCAGCATTTGGGGGAATGGGGCGTGGACAGGGGGGTGGTCGTCAATACCACAGGCGTGGTAGAGGCCGGCGTGGCAGTGGCTAGGTTTTCAGATTATGGTTGGATGCTAGTTAGCGACACATTGCTGCCCTTTATACAGTGTAGTTGGCTTCCTTTTTTTCAGCAGACTTATGCAGCATCTGTGTCTCAAATGTCTCAGTTTTGGATACTGAGCCAGGATTCTGACTAAACATTTGAGACACAGATGCTGCATAAGTCTGCATTAAAAAACTGAATGCGGGCTGCCCAGGTTTTGGGTTCTAGAGGTGGCACTTTGAGCTCCACCTTGCGCATAAGGGGCTACTAGGACTCATGTTGAAAACGGAGGTGCTTGCAGAGGCAACATCTACGAATGCGGAGAAGCAGGCCATCGATAAGAAGAACATAGATGCACTCATGCTCTTGGTGTCCGGGAGAGCCAAGTCGCAATTGGGCTACTTTCAGGGCTGCAAGCTGGCAGCCAAAGCTTGGCAAAACTCTTCGCTATCCATAAATCCAAGTCGCTCGCGAACAAAATCTTCGAAATAAAATAACTCCACACGGTGAGAACCGAGGAGGGAGATGATGTCATCTCCTTCCATCTACCATACAGCACATTGAGTTGCTCACCTTACAATACAACGACGTGAGGTAGAAGATGGACGCGCAGCTGTAGGCAATGGCCCTCTGTATGGCCCTACCTGACAGTTGGGGTCCACTCATCATCGTCATCGAAGGGTGGTCGGAGGACAAGCTCACCTGTGGTGCGATCGTAGAGTACATCCGCAACGAGGCACAACGACGGAAATGCCGAGAGTCCTTGTCTTCCTCGTCGGCCCTCGTCACCAAAATAAGTGGTGGCGGAAGCAGAGGCAAAGGAAGCGACGGAAAGGCGACGGCAAGAAAAGCGCCAAGAAAGGTGCGTGTCGCAAGTACCGCATGGAGGGCAACGGGGCCCGTAAGTTCCAAGAGGAGGCGAAGGCCGACGGCAAGAACAGGACAGGCAAGTCGCTCCTCAACGAAACCAAGAACCACTAGCTAAAGAAGGCCAATAGGTGGTGCCTAGATTCCGGGGCCAAGGAGCACACCCAGGTCCAGGAGGATGGGTTGGTCACGTAGCAGAAGTCCTCCAAGTCAATGGTGGTCGCAAACAGCAAAGTGGAGCAGGTGGCTCGCAAACGCGACGTGGAGGTGGAAGTCGTGGAGGGCGGTAAGGAGGTGCGCACATTCCGTGATGTGCAGCACGTCCCCAGCCTGGCTGACATGTTAAGTGTCAGCTGCTTGATAGATAAGTGGTATGAGGTGCTACTTTGCAAGAAAGCCGATGTGGTGCGCAACGACAGCGGCGACGAGGTTGTGCTGGAGACGAAGTGCAAGGGCGGCCCCTACATCGTGGAGATCAAGACGATCCCCACGACATCGGACAGAGCAGACCCGTAAGAGCCCGTCGTCAACATGGCCAAGGGAGGACGCGCCGATTTGGAGCTCGGGCACTGACGGTTGGGGCATTCGGTGTCCGCAATCGTTAAGGAGATGGCAAAGCGCGACATGTTTCACGGCCTTGTTATCAACGGTGCAGTAGACGCGGCAATAGATGCAGCAACGCACAAAAAGTGCAAGCCTTGCATTTTGGCAAGGTACGACGCAAGCCATCCAACAAGAACGTAACTCACCCAAAAGACCAATTCGAGGTTGTGCACAGCGATGTGTGTGGGCCATTCAAAACGCCGTCAAATAACACCTTGAGATAGTTTGTCACCTTCATCGACGACTGCAGTACGAAGCTATTTGTGTACTTCATGAAGCGGAAAGGCGAGGTCGGAGACCGGCTGAAGGAGTGTACGTCGCAGCGGTGGAGAGGCGGACTGGCCGGAAGGTCAGAGCGCTAGGCACCAACAATGGCAGAGAATACATGCGGTGTAGGGGGTGGATGAAGCAGCAGGGCAGCAAGTGGGAACTCACTATGTCGTACTCACCATGGTATAATGGAGTGTAAGAGCGCGCCAACCAAATGCTGCTTAACATGGTGCGGACCATGCTTGTGGATTTGAGATTGCCGTGCGGATTTTGCGCTGTGCGTACAGCGAGTTGCACCATCAACCTATCCCCAATAGCGGTGCTGAAGGGTTAGAGCGGCCGGAAGACGCCACAGGAGGTTTGGAGCGGGCAGAAGCCAAATGTGGCACACCTGAAGCGGTTTTGGTGCAAGGCGCACGCAATGGCACAGGCGGCACAGCGACACGGTAGCAAGCTAGAACTGCGGGCGCAGCTGTTCTTGTTCCTCGGCTATGAGGGTGCGCAAAAAGGCGTATGAGCTTTTGTGAAGTTGAGTTCGACGAGGAGCAGAGCTTACGCAATAGCAGCAGCGACATGAGCGTTAAGAACACTCCACAACAGGAGTGGTACTAGCTCCTCAACTACAAGAAACAGCGGCGGACGCAGAGTTTGAGGATGCGGTGTTGCAACTGAGCTGTGCAGCAGGTGCACCAACGGACGTGAAAGACTCCGATGACAGTGTAGCTGGCCAGAAAATCTGGTGGAAAGATTTGTCGGAGGAGGCACTACTGGTGCGGAAACGCACACTCCCGTCAGAGTTCGCGTCGCGTGTCGGAGAAAAATCCTATGGACGCGCCACCCGTCCAGTCTATGTTTTGTTGGAGCGGGAGAGACCCTTCAGGAGCCGTACGGTTGATGTTTCTGTGGAGCGAGCAAAGTCGGAAGGTTCATAGCAGAGTGACGAGGCGCCACCAAAACTGCCGCGCAGCAGGGGGAGGTAACGCAGAGCGGGGAAGCGCTTAGACGCAAGCATCGGTTGATGGATCGGCATGACGCGGTGTATGCTGGCTACATCAACAGAGTAGACGATCGTGTAAGAGGCACTTGCGCGGCCCGAGGGGAAGCAGTGGACACCGCCATCAAGTCGGAGTTGGCGTCCATAAGAGAAAATGACACATGAGAGCTTGTTGACAGATTGAAAGACGCCGAAGCTTCAGCTCCAAGTGGGTCTTTAAGACCAAGTTCAGAAAAGGTGTGGACAAGTACAAGACTCGGCTCATAGCAAAGAGGTTCACATAGCGTAAAGGCGTGCACTACAATGAGAGGTTTGTCTTCGTCGTAAAGTTAACAAGCATCCGGGAAATCCTTACGGTAGCAGCCGCGAACAATATGGAGTTCCATTAGATGGACGTAAAGACGGCCTTCCCCAAAGCCAATATGGTACAAAGAAATCTATAGGCAGGTGTTGGAAGGGGTGGAGGCGTGGAAGGGCAAGTTGTGCCAACTATGGAAGTCCTTGGAAGGGGTAAAAGAATCGCTCTGATGCCGGTACCAACAGATGGACAGCTTCATGGCACAACTTGGCTTTAAGCACTATGAGGCGGACCACAGCGTGTACGTGCGGTGTAGCAAGAAGCTCCATCGGATCGTTTACTCTTCATGGACAATCTGATCTTTTGCTCCTTAGACCTGCCGAGCTTACAGAACCTGAAAGAACAGCTAAGCAGCAGGTTCCAGATGTCGGACATGGGGAAGCAGGAGTTCTAGCTCGGGGTGAGCATTACGCCAAACTAGAAGGCGTGCACGCTTGAGCTAGACAGGCTAAATACGTGCTCGAGGTGGTGAAGCGGTATGGCATGGAGGACTATAAACCAGTCTATAGTCTAGTCTCCACGACCTCTGAACTGAGTGCAGCAATGGCGTCGTTAGGTATGGAAAATTGCGGTTTCGGTTTTTTGGCTTTCGATTTTTCGATTTTCGGTTTTTTTACACAAGTCGGTTTTCCCCTCTGGTCTAGAACCAAAACCGAACCGAACCGGTTTGGGTTCTGTTAAAGGTCAGTTCTAGGTCGGTTTTGCTCGGTTTAGGTCGGTTTTCATCAGTTTTGTTCAGTTTTAAGTCGGTTTCAGGTCGGTTGTGGTCGGTTGTGGTCGGTTTTTGGTTGGTTTTGGTCAGTTTTGGTCATTTTTTGGTGAGAAAAGGAAAATTACCAATACCGAACCTCTTAGAGACTGAGTGGTATAAAAATTCGGTTTTGGTTGGGCCACAACCGAACCCAAACCCAAAACAAACCCGGTTTCGGTTTCGGTTTCGGTTCGGTTTTTCCGGTTCGGTTTTGGTCCAAAAACCGAGTTCGGTTCAGAACTGAGGCCATCCCTAGGCGCCGCAAACAAAACAAGAGCGGAAGGATATGGCAGGAGTGCCCTACCAATCAATGGTGGGCAGCCGCATGTACGCCATGGTGGTGACTCGATCGGACATGGCCTATGCGCTGGGCCAAGTGAGAAGGTACGTGGCCTATCTTGAACCACTACACTTGCAGGCGGTCAAGGGCATCCTCTGCTACTTGCAGGCAATGCGACACGCGTGCTTGAGGTTCGACATCAAGGGGCGAACGGACCCCTTGCGTCTTGTCTGCTATGCGGATGTAGATTACGTTGGCGATGTGGACAAGGGGAAGTCCACATCCGGCTACGTGTTCTTCTCTGCTGGTGAAGCTGTCTAATGGTGTAGCAGGAAGCAAGATTGCGTTGCCACCTCCACAGTGGAAGTAGAGTACATCGCAATGGCCAAGACAGTCTAAGAGGCGATGTGGCTCCACAGGTTGTTGGGGAGCTTGGCGTGCCACAGCAGGAGCCTACGGTGGTGCAAGAGGACAACACCGGCTCTATCTTGCTAAGCAACAATCCAACGGAGCAGAGGAGGACAAAGTACATCGATGTGCATTGTCACTACGCATGAGACATGGTTGAAAAGGGGCACATGGTACTGTAGCACTGCAACACGCACAACATGCTTGCGGATTACTTGACCAAAGCGCAACCCGCATACCGGCACGCGATGAGCATGGCCGGGCTTGGGATGACCACCTTTGATGGCCTTGAGGGCATAGCGGTAAACGAGTGAGAGCAAGGAGTAGCTGGCATAGGAGGTGCAAGGGGGAGAATGTTGGGAATTTGCCCCTCTGCATGCCCAAGTGCAGCGCCAGGAGGCGCAGACGACCCGCTAGAGATAGGAAAATCCTCGCAGATTGATCTAGTGGCTCGAGGATTGCTCGGATCCTAAAATGGAGGATTGTCCATGACAGCTGCGAAGTTGAATTTGTGAAAGTTGGTTCACTGGAATCGGACAAACAACGAGGAAGATAAAAACTTCCAAAGTCGGGGTGTGCGCGGTGGCTCTAAAAGCCGGCCACGACTCGACTTCCGGTGAAAAACGACCGGACCGAGTAACAAATGTCCATGTCGGGATTTCGCCCCGTAAGACTGCGGAGGCGTCCGGTGAATAATGTCCACTGAATCCAGTATTGCAGGTTGTTACTGAGGGACTCAGCCAGAATCCTGGCTCGGCGCCCAACACTTAGTAGTTTGTTTTGTTACTTAAAGGCTTGGTCAAAATCCTAACTGCAGGTTCGTCGATAGGTTTCAAAGTGGGGAGGGGGTTGTGTGGAACAGTCCACGGGACCTCTCCATCACGTGCAAAGAGATGTGTGCTACCTTGATAAAAACGGGGTTTTTTTGGCCCTTGATCCCAAATAAAAACAACTGCTTTTAAACGGTCATATTTACTCGGGCGTTTCCCTTTTTTTCAAGAGGGGGTTCGAACCTGAGCCTCCCAGTTTGTGACTCCAATCCCAGAAAAACAAGGGGGAGGATGGATGTGTGGTTCACATGTGACGTGACTGAAACATGAAGGAGGAGGACAATGGGTTGTTAATTGTTTTGTATGTATGTTGCAAGAGAGTGGTTGCATGCCTCTGTTTTTACACCCCTAAAAAAAATCCTTCCCACTGATTCCCCCCCCTCTTTTTGCCGCCCTTCAACACCCCCCTCCCAGACCACCCGTTTTGTGTGGTCTGATGAAAGCGGGATTTTCACCCCTCACATGGCCCGAATAAAACGCCCGTTTTATTTGGCCGAATTAATTTGGTGCCCGAATAAAATCAAGGTAGGATGTGTGCTATGGGAAGGGAACTTCGCACGTGAAGGGAGGCGTTACGGCGTGTGCGCACTGGAGGCATTAGGCGTTTTGTGGTGGTTGAGAGCTGTGCTTCGAGAAGCGAGCCTTTGACTACACTTCGCCGAATCGTGCATGTTTGGTGCGTTGGAGAGATCATGACTAGCCCTACAAATGTTCAGATTATGTCTATGTAGAAAAAGTAATGCAAAATGTCGTTATTCCCTTCTCAAACTGTCTCCTGATTCCTTCTCATAACGTGAGGCGACCAGAAAGCTCACGCTCTGTCTGAGATTTGCCCAAAACAAGAGACGTGAACCATTAGAGTAAGTCAAGCCAAAATTCGGGACCGCCATCACGCGGATTTCCCCGACATCGACTAGTGCGTCTCACCCAGGGCTGTTAGATCGGATCGGATAATGAATCCGAATCCGATCTGAGTGTATAAACCGATCCGAATCCGACCCGAACTGACGTCGGATGGGTTTCAGATCCGTTCAGTTCGGATCGGATCGGATGCGGTTTGACTGTCGATTAGATCGGATCGGATCGGTTTCAATCCGATCCGATCCGATCAAAGCAAAGTTCGGTTTTTGCAAAACCGAACTGTGACCAGTTCGGACAGTGCGGTTTTCAGATCGGTTTCGGAACAGAAACCGATCTGAAAAGGCCACCATCCAAAACCGCCAATAAGTCTGCTGGGCGAGACTTATTGGCGGCCGAGCCGGCCGTCAACAACGCGATTGACGGCAGGCGCCTTGGCGAGTTTGCGCTACTCGCGCAAACTCGCCAATTACAGGCGTCGCCTGTCGCGTCGCCCTTGGCAAAGCGACAGGCGACGCGAATTATGAGCGCCGCCGTCGCGTACCATGCGGCGACGCGCATTCATAGGCGTCGCCCTCGCGTCGCCACAGGCGATGCAAGGGCGACGCCTTTGATTTCAGTGTAAACAACTCTAATCCGAAGTGTATATGTAAAACCGATCTAAAAGTACAGTAATCCGACGAAATCCGACATGAATCCGATCTAAAGGACCACAATCCGATGTAATCCGAAGTACTGCACAGAAAAACCGATCTGATCCGAAGTTAATGCTTTGGATCGGATCGGTTGCGGTTTCAAAAACGTTCAGATCGGATCGGATCGGATTTGAATCCGATCTTTCAGATCGGATTCAGATCGGATTCGGATTTTTCCAGATCGGATTCGGATAATCCGAATCCGATCTGGTCTAACAGCCTTGGTCTCACCCTTAAGAAAAGGCTCACTCGTTACTCACTGACTTGTTCTGTTTTTGCGAACTTCACCTGCACCTAGGGTTTGACCTAGCAGGCTACATACTCCATGAAGTGTAGCGCCATTGATCTCATTGGATTTTCAAATCGTTTCCCAGTGGCGAAAACTACGCCATATTGCCCACAACAGAATGACATCGTGAAGAGGGCGAACCGCACCATCCTCAAGTTGAGGATAGTGTTGACCATGCTGAGGACCTCAACATGGTCCGATCTATGTTGAGGGATGCCGGCCTCCTTAGCGGAACTAGGGTGAGGCGGTGCGGACATCGGTGCACATAATGAACCTAGAGTTGAAGCCGCTAAAAGATGCGGAGTCCAAGGTGTGGAAGAGGCCACAAGACGTGTGGGGCGGGAGGAAGCCAACTATGGCTAACCTCTGCACGTTTCGCTGTGTTGCACATGTTGTTGTGCAGGCACGGGATGGGCAGGGCAAGCTAGACCCGCGGAATCGCCGGTGCATAATTGTCGGGTTTGAGCGGGAGCAAGGCGTACCGGCTGGCGATCGTGAACAGTCACGCCATCACGTTCGACGGGGATAGCCATCGGATGGACAATGACGCGGGTGTCTCCAAGTGTGTGGAGTGGTTGAGACTCCTTGAGGGGGAGAAACCGGAGGACACAAAAGAGGTTGACCTTCGCGTGCCTCTATCCGGCAGGAACCTTTCAGGGGATGGGGGAGTGGATGACTTGCATTGAGCGGCGTAGGACAATGAGTCCAAAGCGCCGCGACAGTGGAGCTGAATGAGGAGGTGGGTAGTAAGCCTCCATCTCCACAGTCCTTGAGAAAGGGGGAGCAGGCGAGCGGTGCGAGTGGTGCTGTGACAGTGTAGCAATTGGACTAGTAGCAGCAGCAACAGCAACCTCAACAACAGCAGCCTGGGAGAATTGGACGCACAAGGAGGACGGCAAAACAGTATGATGTCGCGATGGGCATCGGGACTCGGTTCGCTCGAGCATTCTTTGTGCAAGAGGTCCTCCAGACCGTGAAGGAGTCATTGCAATAGAAGGATGGGGCTGAGTGAGAGGGAGTTATAAATTGTACGCTTGCCTCCCATGAGGAGAATAAAAGTTGGAAGCTGATTGACGGGCCAAAAGGCGCAAAAATCATCGACTCCAATTGAATCTTCAAGAGGAATCTGACCAATGAGGGGAAGGTGGAGTGGTACAAGGCGCGACTATTAGTGAAGGAATACGCCAAGCAAAAAGGTGAACACTACGATGTGACATTCGCACCGATGGTGAAGTTTGCGTCCATCCACACCATCTTCTCTGTCATTGCGGTGCGCAACTATGAAGTCCACCAAATGGACGTGAAAACCGTGTTCTTCACCGTGCCACTCATGTGGTACCTGAAAATATATGGCTTCATGGCCAAGCTTGGCTTCAAGCACTGTGAGGCGGATCATAGTGTGTACGTGCGGAAGCAGCCTGGGTTGCACATGATCGTGGTTCCTTACGTAGGGGACCTTATCCCCATATCATCGGACATGGAGGAGTCAGTAAACACGAGGGAGCAGCTAGGAGGTCCATTCAATATGAACGACATGGGACAGCTCGCGTAACACCTCGGCGTCGCCATCAAGGATCGCAAGGACACACGCTGAAGATGGGGCCGGCAAAACACGTACAAGAGGTGCTCCACTGCTACAACGGAGAGAAGTGCAACCCCATCGGCACACTCATGACCACCAAATGTGAGCTGAGCTCGAGCATGTGGCTGAGCATGGATTACGAGGAGGAGGAGATGGCAGGTGTGCCGTACCAGTCCGTTTTGGGGAGCATCATGTACGCCATGGCGGCGACGCGACCCGCCCTGGCCTTTACGGAGGGCCAAGTAAACCGCTATGTTGCTGACCTCAGGCCAGAGCATTGGCAAGCAGTGAAGCAGATCCCTTGCTACTTCAAGGCGACAAAACAGTCATGGCTCGTGTTTCGAGAGGGAGCGCGTGATGACTCCATTGTTTTGGTTGGCTACTCATGTCAATTGGACTGTTGGTGTGGATGACGGAGAATCAATGTTGGGGTACGTGTGTGTACTTGGTGGTGTAGCACTTTCATAGGCAAGCAGGAAACACAACTGTGTGGTACTGTCCAGCACCGAAGCCAAGTACATCGTGCTCACAGAAGCCGCAAAGGAGACCGTGTGGTTGCTAAAGGAGATTGGGGTGCCACAAAAGGAAGGCGACGGTACTCAATATGGACAACATGAGTGTCATTGGCCCCACCCATAACCCTGTGCTACACAGGAGGACCAATCAGATCGAGATCCGCCATCGCTACGTGCGAGACTTTGTGGCGAAGGGAGATGCGGCTATTGTGCATCGTGGCACTAAGCGTATGCTCGGCGACCCCATGACCAAGGCATAGCCCAAGGATAGGCACAACGCAAGTTGCATAGTTCTCGTTTCGCATTGTGAGATTTGAAATGCTAAAGGTTCAAAGGATAGGGGATCAAGGCTACTGTGCAAGGGGGGCTGTTGACATGGTGTGCTCCTTGCCATCAATGTCGTTGATTGTATACAATGGTTCGACCACTAGGGAGAGGTCAAACACCTAATATAACTTCAGATTTTGATTGCTTCGGGTTTTCCGCACAAGATCGAGTTTTGAATTGCTCAATTTGAATGAGTATTGAGAAAGTTAGTCTAGCCCAAACTTCGGGTGTTGGGCGGGTGGAATTTGGTACCCGCTGCGGGTGGCGGAATGAGCAACCACCAGTGATCCGTGTTCGTCTCCAATGAGCTCCAAATGCACCAGGGTCATGAAGAAAATGACCAGAGAAACCTCCTGGACCAAGGTAAACTTCTCCTTGACTTATGGGTGAGAAAAGGCGCTCCGACAGGTCCACCGTCGAAGCGCCTCCCGTTGCTTATAGTACAAGGCAAGGTGATGCAACCTCGTGAACTGACGTTGGATGTCGAGCGGCAGTTTACAACCGCCAGTCTCGCAGCATAGACATTGCCACCGTGAACGCTTTGCAGAGTCTCTCAGACACACCATCCGTTGAGGCAGGAAACTTGCTCATACCAGCCAATGAGCTCGCCAGCAATGCACGTTCAGCAGAAATCTGAGCACAATTTGCAGACCTTTGCACAGTTCCAGGGTTTCTTTTATCCTTCTGGGCATATTGCTTGTGGCCAACACAGAGCATAGCACACTGTGTAGGATGTGGAGGACAGAAATTGTGGCAGTAGAGAGTGAGGAGGTTGTGTGTGCACTTGTGGTGCAAACACACTGGTTGACTTACCGGCAACACACATGATACAGAACTCATTGCATGCTTCACAGTATTTCAGTCCCGCCTGCTTCAGTGGGCAAGAACCTCCGTTGGCGGGACAGGAGAGTGATGAATCGTACGTACTGCTCAACACAGAGAAGTCAAGGCGTGATCATGATTATTGAATAGGTAGATACACACTTAATTGTATCAATTCCTCTGATTGTAGAACATAGCATAGCTCACACACACGTACATGGCATGACAAAGCTTGGCATCACATTCCGTGGAAAGGGTGGTATGGAATGGTATGATGTGGTATGGCATGGTGCGGCTCAATGAGGTGCGGCATGATTCAGCGTGGCTCAGCGCAGTGAGGCATGGAACAATGCACTACATGCACTGCCAGAAACGTCAGAGGAACATGCCAAGCCATGCCACCGTGCCATGTGGAATGCGACAGAATGCTAACCAAACCACACACACACACACAATACCCTGTGACCTCGCAAAAAAAAGAAGTGATCTCCTAACACAGAAAGGGAACCTCCAGGCTCAATGTGTTCTACAATTGAGCATGACGTGCACTCACAAGCCGGTGAGAGCCGTGAGTGCCATGAGTGTGGTTGGCAGGATGCCTGTCAGCCGGTTGCCATCGATCGAGCTGCATTGCACCTCACAGAGAAGAGGAGTATTGACATAGGATAGAGGCTATGTTTTGCTACTGACTCGGACTTGACAGGCCTGTCCATTATCTGATCTATTACTGCACAAGGTGAGTAATGAAGCGAGAGCGAAGAAAAAAACCATAGACATGACGTGACGCCCAACGACACACATTAACGGTTCATTACATGGCACGACACCTCATGACACTACACCACAACACACCACACCACACAACACAACACAAAACAACGCAACACGCCGTGACACAACACGACATGGCACGACACAACGCGACACAACAAGACACAAAACAATGTAACGAGACATAACATGACATAACACGACAGGGCAGGAAACAGCATGACATGACAGGCACAACACAAAACAACACAACACAACACAATGTGACATGAAAAAATAACAGGACAGAACTTGGCACAAAAGCACACGACATGAAACAATATGACATGACATGACACGACACGAGATCTCGACACGACCTGGGACGACACGACAACACACGACATGACACGACACGACACTACACCACAGGACACAACACGACATGCCACAATACGACATGACACATCACAATATGACATGACACCTCGTGACACGTCACGCCACAAAATGATACACACGACATGACAAGACACAACGTGGCTCGACACGACACGAAACGAAACAATGCCACTTCACATGACTCTACAAGGCACAACATGACATGTTAAACCATAAGCAAACAACACAACACGATGTGAAATGACATCACACGACATGACACAACACAATACGACACAATTTCTCGCAACACAATACGCCATTAAAGTGAACAACATAGCACAGCATAGTATGGCACAGCATGGCAGAACGGCCACCATTTTGCAAGGCACGATATGACCCAACATGACATGACACAACACGGCACGAGATGACCTACAAGACACGAAACGACATGACGAACTGACACAAAATGACACAACAGCACAAGACACGATAGCACACCACAAGACAGCACACACACAACACAACACAATACAATACAACACAGCACAGCACAGCACAACACAACACAACACAACACAACACAACACAACACAAAA
>SZWC01014295.1:30873-43902 GCA_023375785.1 Penium margaritaceum | reverse complement strand
TCTTCACCAATGTTTCTTTAAGGAGTTGATGAAGGAGCTGCAGGATGCTGGAATCGGCCGCATTGCCACGTCAATTGGGGGGCCCAACTGATTTTTGTGGATGTGCACTGATCCCCCTGCCGAACTATGTTGAGTACCCCACATAGCAAACGTCTTCACCGATTCTTCTTAAAGGACGCATGAGGGTAACACGGTCCACAATAGGGATGGTACGTCGAAACGAAATTAAATATCGCCTAATTTTGGTTTTGTTTTGTTTTGATGTCGAGATCGAAGCGAACCGAAATTAGGTGGCCCCCAGCAGAGTCGAAGTCGAAGTCGAAAGTGACTTCGACACCGCCGAAACTCGCCAAAGTTCAGCGTGATTTCGGAACACAGTTTCGGTTCGGTTCGTTTCGTTTCATTTCATTGTGAATGTTTCGGCCAAACACTTCAAGGGTCTCCTCGAAATTAGGGTGGTGGAATATTGATAATCCTTGACTGTCCGAGAATCATGTACGACCTATAGGTGATATGCGACAAGGGGGGGGGGATCGAACCGATATCGATATCGATATCGATATTGACCCAATATCTCAGCAAGGTCCCCAATATTGATATCGAAATATCGATATTGGGAGTCAATATCTTTTTTTTGTATGGACAAATATCGATATTGATAGCGCATATATGACCAATCACCTCACCCCTGAAAGTGTGAATTGACAAGTGTTTTGGGATGTGCACATATCAGTGAACATGGACTTCTAACAAACTGTAGCACAAAGTACATCGAATCCATACCAATTAACACCTTATGTGATGAATGTATATTTGGACTCTAGTTACATGGAGTGATGTTGATGATTTCTGAAAAATGTCTGCATATAAGAATACACTTTTTGACATCGATCCAAATATCGATATTTCGATATAAATATCGATATTTCGATATCGATATCGATATTGGTCCTTCAGGGTCGATATCGATATTGGAAAAAACGATATCGATATCGATATTGAAAAAGATATCAATATCGTACCACCCTACTCGAAATGCACGAAAATGAGGCGAAACGAAACGAAAGCGAAAGCACTATGTAAGGAAACCATGAATACCTGGATAGCCTCCATTTGAATGTACGATAAAATGCGTGTCCAAATTTTGGGTCAAAAGTAGTCCGTTTACATCTCAGGAATGGCTATACTTCATGTTACACAAACAGAGGGTTTCCTTACTATGCACGATTTTCATGTAAGGAGAAATATTCATCCAGATCTCTGCATCAGTCGCTAAAAATATCATGGAGGACCGTTGCCGTGGATTTCGCGACTGGATGGCCAGATGAGGGCCGCCTCGATTGCCGGCGGAGCACATGGCGCATTCTGTCGGCCGTCACTGGCCGTGCGATTAATCGAAATTGTCGCCTCGCCGCAGATAAGGGCGGCAGGGCGAGCAATATTGGCGGCTGGCTCGATCATCGAGTCGGCCGCCAACAATTATATGCTGCAGCCGACGGCCGAGATCGGTCGTTGAACCATTCGCCGGTGACCGCGGCGGGTGGTCCAACGCGCCGATGAACCGGCCGTCGCGGCGACGGGTCGAGCGTCGCTCAAAGGCCGGCTGGTCCGGATGGCTCGGAGCCACCGTCGATAATGGCTCCTGTGCGGCCGTCGCCATGATCGACGGTGTCTTCGAAGACGGCTCCGGCCAGTGTGGATAGCGCCATTATCGACGGCCGCTTTGATAACGGCAAAAGCCGACCGATGGCACGGGCGACTTGGTGTTTGCAAATGCGACCACCTCAGCCGCGTTGCCAGTGAGTGGTTAAAAAATTTTGCCTTCCTCATTTAACTCATGGGATCTCAGGCAACTTCGACTTCGACATCGATTTCGACATCACCAATCAGAGGCAGAGACAGAGTCATCTCTGACTCTGAGACAGGAGCAGAGACAGAGACAGAAGACTCAGCCTCTGACTGAACTCTACCCAGTCAGACAGACTCTGAAGCAGACAGACTCACACTCAGAGTCACCTTCAAGCAGGCGCATTGCAGAGACAGCAAGCAAAGCAACATAGGCGAAGCAGCAACAGAGGAGAAGCAGCAACAACGGCAACAGCGGCGACAACTCTTCTGCGGCAACAGGGGCAAGTGCGGCGACTGCAGCGACGGCGGCAACAGCTGCACCTGCGGCCACAGAGGTGACTGGAAAGACTCGTGCGACGACTACAGCGACTGCGGCATCAGTAGCGCGGCAACAACGGCGTCAGGCAACAGCGACGACTAGGTGAGTGGACATGAAACACACTGCAAGGAACACATTGCACACAACGTAATGCAAGCAACATAGTGCAAGCAACACCATGCAAGCAGCACAAAGCAGGATAGCTTTAAACATGTGCATGGTGCATGCATTCAGCCATTGCATGCCACAGGATTGCATGCATTGCATGATGCATGCGTGCGTGTGGTACACTGCATGCAGGTAATCATGGGGCCTCGTGGGCGTGGGCGAGGCCGTGCCGGGAAGGCAAAGGCGGCAGAAGGTGTTCTCGTGGCTCGCAGCCGCACCATAGGTAGCCAAGGAGCTGCACCCCCTCCCATCCGCGAGGCTGCCCTTCGTGCGGCACTGCAGTTGAAGGACCCCCTCTTCCCGGACATGGATGAGAGGGTGCGGAAGTTTAAGCCAACCATACCTCCACGCCGCAACAAGAAGACTACCGAGAAGAAGCGCATTGTCATACCAGCACCACCCATCATTGCTGATGAGGATGCCAAGTACTTCACGGTATTTCCGGCACTCCGCGCTGAGGACATCGGCGAGGATGAAGACTTCGACGAGGACAACGACATGAGTATTGGTAGGGGGGGGGGGGAGGGGGGACAATGAGGATGAGGATGAGCATGAAGATGGTGGGAATGAGGTCAAGGAGGATGAGAATGAGGATGACAATGAGGATGAGGATGAGGATGACGATGAGGATGAGGATGAGGATGGGGGTAACGTGGGTGGGGATGATGATGAGGATGAAGAGTACCGAGGCGAAGAAGAGGGAGATAAGGAGGGAACAGGGGAGGATGGTGCAGGGGAGGAGGAGGAAGTGCCGGTGGTCTCAAAGAAGAAAGAGAAGGATGTTAGGCGGGGTTCTGAGAGCCTTGCCGCGATACGGATTGTGTATGTTGAGCGCAAAATCCGCCGTCTGCCCGCAGGGAAGAAGGAGAAAACTGGCTCCAACAGCAGGCGCAGGTCCAAAGTTTGGCGGTTCTTCATTGCAGGACCCGGGAAAGAGGGCCCAGCATACTGTCAGATCAAAACGTGCCCCACATACACCCAAGAGTGCGTGCGTCCAGACGGAGGAACCTCGTGCATGGAGAGCCACCTGAGGGTGTTGCACAAGCCGGAGTTCAAGCAGGCTTATCCCAAGAAAGCCATTCTACTTGCGATTAAGAAGGAGGAGAAGGAGGAGAAGTTGAAGAAGAAGGCTAAGATGACGAACAGCCGAAGATCAAGGACTACGCTCACCTTCAAGTGCTGAAGTATGTCGTCTTCAATTGTTCCTTTTTCATTAGTATTGTGTGCAGTTTTGTTATCGGCACACACCCATTGTACGTGCCGTTTTGTGTTGCAGGTACACTAAGGAGCAGTTGTGGAAAGACATCGTCGACCTCTTCGTTGAGACGCAGATTGCCTTCACAGTCGTTGAGGCGAAAAGCTTCAAACGACTGGTGAAGAAGTGCACTGACATGGATGCTCCAACACGACAGAAGTTATCCGATCTCATCAAGCAAAGGGCATCAGAGCATCGTCAACAGATCTGCGATTTTTTGCTCAGTCAACCCGGGAAGCTGGGGTTCACCACCGATGGGTGGACGACGGGGAATGGTCAGTCGTGGGTGGCTGTCACGATTCATTTCATTGGAGGTGCAACGCCATTGTGCTGGACTTCTTCTGGCTTGATGGGCCACATACCGGGGAGTGTCTTGCTGATGCGCTTGACAATTGCATCTGGAAAGAATGGGGCCTAGGCGGGAACATGGCAGGCCTGACAATGGACAACGCAGCAAACAACATTGTGATGACGCGCATTTTGTGCAAACTTCATTCTACTGACTACGTTGTTGGTGCAACGTTCAGGTGCTTTTGCCACGTCATCAACATCGTAGTGCAGGACTTTCTTCGTGACGACGATGTCGAGCCCGTTGTGTCCAAGGTGTGTGCGCTTGTTGCGCATGCACATCACTCTTCTAATCGCCGTGCGGCCTGGATCCACCATGATAGATTTGCACTGTCAAATGACTGCCACACTCGCTGGTCATCGACACACACCATGATGAAGGCTGCTGACAAGTACATTGTAGAGTTCAAACGTTTGGATGGTGGACCAATAGAATTTTACATCGAGCGGGCTGAGTGGCCTATCATCCAGGAGGTCACTGAGGCTCTGGAGCCTTTTGCAGCCATGTCGGAGCTCGCGGAGGGTGAGAACTATCCCACGCTTGGCAGCCTCATTCCCTGGTTCCATGAGCTGCTGGACCACACCATGGAGCGTCGTCCTACGAATGAGGACAAACAGAAGAGCTCCACAGCCGAACCAAGACCTTGGGAGGAACCAGTTGCTACGGATATGAAGCGTGCGCAAAAGAAGCTCCTCAAGTACCAAGAGACTATGGGGAAGAGTTGTGTCGTGGCTACTTGCGTTGACCACAGGTACGGTCCGGCATGCTTTGACAGGCGTGCAGCCCTGTACGCAGAAGAGCGGCCAGCACGCGTAAATCCCGAGGAAGCACGCGAGGAGGTGCGTGAAGTACTAGCCTTGTACGAACACCTCGCGGCCCCACTGCCAGAGGATAGCTAGCCAGGCAGCAGCAGCAGCAACCAGAGCAGGAGCAGAAGCAGCAGACTTACAGCTGCACCACGTGGGAGCCTGGCCAGCACCAGCAGACAACCAAGCAGCAGCAGTCTCCTGGCACATTCCAGCGTTGGCCTTGGACGTGGCCAGCCAAGAAGCAGTAGCCAACCAAGCAGCACTGGTCCCCTGCCACCTTCCACATCCACCCCTACTGCTCCAATCCTTTCTACAAGGAGAACAGCCCTTCAGCAACGTATCATGGGAAGCCATCTTCCTACAGCTCCATCGTCCAAGAAGGATGTTTTGAAGGAGTTTGAGGATGAGCTGGCGCGTACAGAGACGGAGGACTGCAAACTGGAAGTATTCTGAGGCATGAATGAGCAGCGCTTGCCTTTGGTGGCCACACTTGCACGGGACATCCTGTGTGTTCCTTGCAGCAGTGCCTCGTCAGATCGCATTTTCTCACAGGCCGGCAGCATTCTCACTAACTACTGTCACAACCTTGGGGATGTGACCTTCCAATCCCTCGTACTGCTGAAGGGATGGCAGCCAGTGGTGGATAGGTTGAACGCCCTTGTGAAGGCGCTGACAAAGCATGCTCAGGCCCAACAGGATGATGAGGAGGAGGACAATGATGAGTGATCATATTTAATTGTGACATGTATTGCTCTTCTTCCACTATTAAAGTCTTCTTCGAATTCTCGTTTAAAGTTCTCTTCTCTCCATCATCATGTTCTTGTCTAATATGCTTTGGAAAACCCTCTGTAATGATATATTTTATTGTAAACATTTGTGCAACTTGCAGCAACATTAGTACAGTGAACAGTGGGATAAGAAAAACAAAAAAAGTAAACAAGTCGAAGTCGAAACGAAGTTGAAATTGAGTATAGTCGAACCAAAATCAAAATCAAAATCGATATCGGTTCGTTTAAGGCAAAGTCAGAACTTGTCCAGTTGAAATCGTGATCAGCGAAACCGGAATCGATTCTTTTTAGTTTCGTTTCTGTCAACCGGCCTGAGGCGACGGACTAGAAAACAAGGCCGACACAATGGCACTTGCCGTTTGCTCCTAGTATTGCAACTAGGAGGAGATATAACCCTCGGAATCACGGTTCTACACCGAGCAGTTCCTAGGAATCACTTCCTTGCAACTGTGAACTCCTTGGGCTTCGACCAACGAATGCTTCTTTAGTGTCTCCTTTTGGTGGGCAACTCTGTGAAGAGTCTCAAAGGTAAGAACTATAGGAAATCACATACAAGTGACATGTACTTATAGTATTACAGCCAGCTCTAAAATTGCACGCGCAGTGGCTCCTTGGAGGGCCACTTCCAGGGCAATCCTGGGCCACCTCTCTAGTCCGCCAAGTCATGAGTCGTGTGACCACCAAGTGGCAACCTCTACTGGAAGCATCCTAGAAGCTTCCTCTCATCCTATGGGTCACAAAAAAAATTGTCCGTACCAGGGTTCAAAGCCATGACCTCATGACTCTAACTCTAGAGCGCTAACCATTGCACTTCACAGGCTTGTCACATAGGGCGTCTAATAGCTACACTATCGGGACTAGACATAGGGGACTTACTCCAAAAGAGCAATGCATGCCTAAACTTGTCCCAAGTACAACAGCGGTCAAGGGGCACTACAAAGTGACAACCTTTTCCTTGCACATCTGTCCACTTGCTGTGAGATGTGTTCTCTCCAGTTGTCTCGGCCTTCAGTCTTCATCCCCTGCGTTGACCATATCGATCCCTTGAGTACTTGCAGAGTGCAAGTCGCAATCAAGCGACTTTGTGATGCAATCTGCATGTATTTTCTTCGTCTTCACCAACTCCAGGTCCACAATCTCCTTGGCGACAAGATCACGCGAGTAGTGGTACCTGATGTCAATGTGCTTCGTGCACCGGGAGATGACATCCTCCAATGCCATTCCCATGGCACTCTTGTTGTCAATGTAGACCACCGTTGCTTCTGTCTATGACACTTTCATCTCAGCAAGCAAACTGCGTAACCAATGTGTCTCCTTGCATGCTTCTGACAGAGCGATGTACTCTGCCTCAGCCGTACAGAGGGTGACAAAGTCTTCCTTTCATCTTGCCCAAAAGACTGCACCAACGTTCAAGAGGCACACGAAGCCCGAGGTGGACTTTCTGTCATCGATTGTACCTCACCAATCGGCGTCTGTGTAGCACAGAAGTCGCAGCGGGTCAGATCTCTGTTGGCCTCCAAACTGGAGTCCCATGTATTGTGTTTTCTGCAGATAGCGCATGATGCGCTTGACTGCTTGCCAGTGTTGTGACCGTGGATTGGCCAAAAACGTGCTCACTTGTCCCATAGCATAGCAGATATCAGGGCGTGTTCCTACCTTGGCATAAATGATGCTGTCAACAGCAGACTGGTAGGGAATGTTCTCCATCTCACGCCGTTCTACTTCTGTGTTGGGGCTCATGGAGGAGGAGAGCTTGATGTCTGTTGTCATGGGTGTACTGATGGCTTTGCAGTCCTCCATGTTGTAGCGCTTCAAGACCTCCATGGTCTACTTCATCTGGTTCAATTCGATGGTACCTGCTGCTCGGTTGCGGTGGATGGCGATCTCGAGGTAGTACTCGAGAGGACCCATGTCTTTCGTCTTGAACNAGAGCAACAAACATCAGACCTTGCTCATCCTCTCGCACGAAGATCCAAGTACGCATGAGGAAACGTATATAAACGTCCCCTATTTTCAGTATACGGTATACGTTACTTTTGCATGTTGCAGTATACGATACACGTATACTTGACCCTATGTACACGTATACTGATGTATATACACGTATACTGCATGTACACGTATATGCACGTATACGTGAACGTGTACTGGACGTATACTTGACGTATACTGACGTATACACGGATGTTCAGAGCATTGCACGAGTTGAAATGGAAAGTACACAGTAGGGAATCCAAATTTCTTTAAAATGAAACAGAGTAAAACATCATGGAAAGCACCCTAGACTACATTCCCAACTGCTCCCCACCCACCCACCCTCCTACGCTTTTCCCTTCCCCTTTCCCTTCCCCTTTCCCTTCCNTGGAGGCTCTCCACCGAAGCGACTGAGAGCTGCCCACGGAATTCCGTGCAGTTCTGCCTTCCCAGAGAGAAGAGGCGCTCACACGGCGTAGAAGTCGCCGGGACGGCATGCACCACTCTGGTTGCCCTTGCGAGGACTGGGAACTCGACCTCCCGCTTCCTCCAGAAGCGGAGGATATCTTCCTTGGGCTGCAGCCTGGCCTCCGCGCAGTAGGAGTCTAGCTCCTTGGCCAGGGTGTGGGCTTCCACAGCGGCGAGGGGTGCGTCCGTGGCCCACATGCTGCTGCGGGCGCCAGAAAACACGTCATCATCGTCGTCATCTGTTGCCGGCTCCGTTGATGGCGGCGGATCTTCACTCGTGGTGCCCTCTTCGTCGTCGTCTGCCGCTGCAGGTGCCACGCCAGTGTCTGCCTTGTATGCGTCGAAGTAGGGCGTCAGCAGACGCAACACTGTCTCGCGCACGCTATCGGCACTCTGATGCTCCTTGCTCGCCTCGCCTGCCTGTTTGTACCAGTGCAAACGGAAACGTGGGTCCAGCACCGTCGCAAGCCTGTACAGCTGCGAAGTTAGGTCGTAGTCCTTCTGGAGCTTTGTCTTGGCCGCTACCAGCACAGGGTAGAGAGCGGCCGAGGTTTGCGTGCGCTTGGGCAGCGCACGCACAACAGACGCCGCGTCAGTTTCTTCTGCGGGCTCGTCCTCCTCAGAGGATGAGCTCGACTCCCCACTTCCGCTGTCGCTGCTGCTGCCTGCGACGACGGCCGTGCTGGCTTCTGCAACTGGACGTTTGCGGGCGGGCGTTGCAGCCGCCCGTTTGGCCTTCTTGCGGGCTGAGGCTGCCGCCTTCTCGATGTCTTTCACCTCTAAGTAAGAGCTGCGGGTTGCCTCGACAAACCTGTCGACGCGATCGAACAGCTCGTTGTAGAGTGGGATGACACGTGAGAGAGTGGGATATTTCTCCCCACTGACGTCAGCTGTCCACTCCTTGATGGGGGCGAGGAACTTGGCCACACGTCCCATGAGCACCCAGTCATCGTCGTCCGGCTTAAATTTCTTGACACTGTCCGGCTTCTGCACCGCGAGGAACTTGATCATGGCACCCTTCATGCCGGTCAGCCGATCGAGGAGATCGACGGCTGAATTCCAGCGAGTCTTGGTGTCGATGTTGAGTGCGAGCCACTTGGAACGAGGTGTGTTGGCGATTTCAGCCTTCAACTGCTGCTCGCGCTGTGGAGATCGGGTGACAAACTTCGCCATCTTGCGCGCCTTTTTCATCAGTTTGCGAACAAACGGCGCACGCAGCACCTCGCCGACGATGAGGTTGAGGACGTGTCCGGCGCAGTGGATGTAGTTGTCCTCTGAAAAGTTGGGACAGTGCACCGCGAGATGGTCCTTCACCATGGCCGAGTTGCTCGATGCGTTGTCCATCGTCATGCATCCCACACGGTCCCACATCTTGTACTTGTCATCGACGNGTTGCAACTCCGGACAA
The DNA here is from genome assembly GCA_023375785.1 of Penium margaritaceum. Classification (NCBI taxonomy): domain Eukaryota; kingdom Viridiplantae; phylum Streptophyta; class Zygnematophyceae; order Desmidiales; family Peniaceae; genus Penium; species Penium margaritaceum. The sequence goes on along the minus strand of SZWC01014295.1, from coordinate 34,516 downwards.
AGATTCCCCGATTGCGGTTTGCGATGCTGCGATGAGGTCTGGACGATGGCGACGAATGATGCTGGGCGGAACTTTGCCAGCCTCGACGTACGGGTCAAACTTATCCTTGTGGAAAGCTGCGAGATGGTTCCATGCAACGCCAGATGTCCGGCCAAGGCATGAGATACTCAGCGGCTCGCCGGTGCCTTTCTTCAGGCATCCGTAGATGCACCATCCACGGCCGTCCTTCACCCTGTAGTGCAGCCAAATGGGGCTCGATTCGTCATCGACGGCCTCGGCATCGTCGGTAGCTGCTGACTTGGCAGGGTCACCCTTGGCGGGAGCGCTGGAGGATGGATCTGGCGTGGTAGCTGCGACAGGGGATGGAGTTGTAGGACTCGCAAACGACGTCGCGGGTGTTGCATGGCTGGAGGACGTCGAAGTCGCACCCCCTTCCGAAGGGGTGGCAGCCCCTTTCGAGGTCGCCATGGTTGCCGATAAAAGTGAACGACAACAGGAGGCTATTTGTACCGATAGATACCATTGCCCGCATCGCAAACCTGTCGAGTGGGGCCAATAATTCTCAGACGACGTCGTGCGACGTCGCCCTATTCCNCGCACGCGTAGATGGACAGAAAACGCCAGGGGCGGACAAACGTCCGATGACATGATCTAACGGGTGTCGACATTATTGGTGGCATATGGACTATAACCGCATCATGTAGTCATATGTACCGACGTCGCCTTCGCACATATCGTCTTCGATCGAACATTATTGCCGGGTCCCGCAAGTCGCGCAAGTCGCGGGTAAACAGGAGCGGAACAGGGGGCTAGGGTGGAGGGGCGGGGGGGGACGTATACGTATACGACACGTGATATACGTATATGTACAGTATACGTATACCACACGTGTATATACGTTAGTATACGAGTAAACGTATATATACTTCAGTCCTTCAGAGTGCCGTGCTACAGCGAGATACGGTATACGTGTACGCAAGCATATAAACGTGTATACGTATACCATATACTTTTTTGCTCATGCCTAGATCCCAGGGTCGTTCTGGCAGTGCGCAAAAGCAAGTCCGGCCATGAAGCCGTCCATCTCCTTGTACCAAATCCTTGGGGCGTGTTTCAACCCGTAGAGCGCTTTGATGAGTTTGCACACGTTGCCCTCTGGAGATTTTACTCCCTCAGGCACCTCCATCAACACCTCTTTGTCCAGCTTCCCGTAAAGAAACGTTGTCTTGACGTCCATCTGATGGATCTCCAAGTGTCTCGGCTTTGGATGAGCTTTCCAGCACTCTGGTCTCACAACCCGTACGCCTTGTGTGCAGTGTGGTAGTCGACGATGACACAATTACGGGCACAAGCATCCAACTTCCTACTCCCTTCGCCTGCTTGGACCTTTGCCCAGGCAGTGCAGCCGAACACCTTCAGATGTGAGGCATCCGCATTCTTTCCTGACCACACCTCCTATGGCGTCTTGAGCTGCTTCTCTTGCTGCTTCTTGCCTCGCCTACAAAGTGGAGCTGCAAGGGTAAGGTTCACGAGGTAGCAAGCCAACCTTGATACTTCCGCCCAGAAGAGAGGTGGAAGTTAGGCGTCGATGATCATGCTTCGCGTCATGCCGAGGATGGTCTCGTTCATGCGCTCGGCAACGCCATTGCTCTGCGGGGTGAAGGGCGTAGTGGTCTCTTGGTTGATGCCGTGTTGGTTCAACCAACCCTTGCACGCCTCATATTCACCGCTACTGTCACTACATCGTGCCTTGACCTTATTCTTAGTCTGCCGCCCCACCATAGCGACAAACTCTTGCAGCTTCTCCTTGACCTCTACCTTTCCCTTGAAGAAGTAGATCCACACCTTACGGGTGTGGTCGTCGATGAAGGTCAGGAAGTACTTGCTGCCTCCATTTGCAACCGTGCGGAATGGTCCACACACGTCGGAGTGAATCAGGTCCAAGATGGCCGCTGCATGTTGGCCATAGTGCTCGAAGCACTTCCCCTTTGCCTTGCCTCACACGCATGGCTCACACAACTTCTTACACCCAGCCTCGTCCTTTGCCTTGCAACCCTCCATCCCACGAACCACCTGTTGTTGCTGCATTGCATGCAGCGTACTGTCGGCTACGCGCCCAAAGCGCCTGTGCGATAGTTCAGCATCTGCATCGTTGGTGGAGGTGACAACNTTGACGACACTCGCATGTCCCTGTTTTGAGCTCTCTATAGGATTGGTCTACAGCACGTAGAGCCTATCGACTCTTGGGACCTCTGCGACGAGGTCATCTTTGGCGTAGGAGATCTTTGTTCTTGACGACCACAGCCTCCTCCGGTGTGAAGACAACCGTCATGTCATGCTCCGTGATTTTGGAGACCGACAAGAGGTTTGTTAAAAATGTGGGCATGTAAAACACACTCTCCAGTTTCACATCATTCTCTGCACCATTGAAGCTGATGCTGATGAGCTTGTCTCCCTCGCCCTCAGCGTAGGCGACACCGCCATTTGCACAGCGGAAACGGTGCTCGATGTGTTCGATGGAGACGAAGCCATCTTTCTCCCTCGAGGAGTGATGGTTGGTGCCAGAGTCGAGCGCGAACGCTCCTGGCTTGAGTAGCGCCGCTCCCTTGGTCGTGCGCACGCTCTCAGCCATCATATTGGTAAGTTCCTCCTTACCCTTTTTTTCTGCCCTTGTTCTTGCCACCCTTGCATCCGTCTTCCTTCTTGGGAGCTCTACACTCCCATGCCTAGTGCCCAGGCTTGCCACAGTTGTGGCACTTTTCAGAAAGCTTTGAACTCTTTCCAGCGACACCATTGTCTTTTCTCCCATGGCCACCGCTTCCATTGCTGCCTTGACCAGAAGAAGAATTGTTGCTCCTACGACCATCATACCGAACGGCATAGGCTGAGATGTTGGCCTCACTGCCGCTGCAACGCATCGCCTCATTGATCACGTACTGGGACACTGCCTCATACTTCAGCTCGTCCTCCTTCCAACCTCCCAAGACGGTGATCAGTGGACCCTAGCTTTCAGGTAGCGCCATGATGAGAATCATGGCCTGCATGTTGGTGTCATTTTTTGAGCTCATCTGGGTCGCTTGTTGCAGTAGTCCTTCAAACTGCAGCAGGAAGTCAGCTTTTGAAGGATGAAGAGACAATTAGCTAGAGCCGTTGATTGGTGTACACGTGCAAGCTTTTCATAAGTCTTTGATGCATGAGTGATGTCGTGGAGATGGGCATGATGTGACTCATGCACTGATGTCACAAGGATGGTCACCGCCATCTCATTTTTGGCGCTCCATGCTTCATACCCAGGGTCATCTTTTTGTGGCTCAACCTCTTCTCCAAGGAAGATCTTCAAGTAGCCGTGCACTTTCATGAGAATCTCGAACTCCCATTTCCACAAGGAAAATTTAATCCCTGTAAACTTTGTCATGCTACCATTGATCTGCTCAAGACTAAGCATCGTAGGCAGCGTCATCTTGCTATTCTGCTACTCTGCTTCTCTGCTTTGTTGAGGCCGATGTAGGCTGATGTAGGATGTTGTCTGCTACCGATTTGGAAGGTGCAGATACATTGCGTACTCCCTCGGCCGTTGATCACCTGCAAACAGAGAGGAATGCACTCTAGCGAACCCAGGGTCATGCCTCCACGGACAGAGCTT
>SZWC01014295.1:18908-30616 GCA_023375785.1 Penium margaritaceum | reverse complement strand
CCCAGGGTCATGCCTCCACGGACAGAGCTTATCCTGGTTAGGGCCCACAGGTCATACCTCCAAGGGCAGAGCCTGTCCTTGGCCCTTGTTCGCTAAGTGCCAACAACCGTCGTTGGAGCTGATGGAGCAGATGGAGAAGATGGAGGTGTTGGAACTGATGCGCGCTACAACCAGAGAGGGCGGATGAGAGTGCGCGGAAGTGTGCCTTGCAATTGGTCAGTGTGGGCCCATAACCCTGTGTCAACCGGCCTGAGGCGACAGAATAAAAAACAAGACCGACACAATGGCTCTTGCCGTCCACTCCTTGTATTGCAACTAAGACAAGATATCTCCCTCAAGATCACGGTTCCACACTGAGCAGTTCCTAGGAATTACTTCCTTGCAACTGTGCCCCTAGCACTTGGTCACTTTCGCGCGAGGAGCGAACTCCTGGGGCTTAGACCAACCAATGCTTCTTTAGTGTCTGCCTTTGGTGGGTAACTCTATGAGGAGTCTGAAAGATAAGAACTGTAAGAAATCACATGCAAGTGACATGTACTTTTAGTCCTACAGCCGGATCTAGAATTGTGTGCGCAGTGGCTCTTGGAGGGCCACTTCCAAGGCAATCCTGGGCCACCTCACTAGTCCGTCACGTCATGCCTCCTGTGACCGCCAAGTGGCAACCTTGACTGGAAGCATCCTAGAAGCTTCCTCTCATCCTATGGGTTATAAAGAAATTGCCCGTACCAGGGTTCGAAGCGATGACCTCACGACTCTAACTCTTGAGCGCTAACGATTGTGCTTCACAAGCTTCTCGTATAGGGCATCTACCAGCTAGACTATCAGGACTAGACGTAGGGGAATTACTCCAAAGGAATAGTGCATGCCTACACTTGTCCTAAGTACAGCAGTGGTCAAGGGGCACTACAAAGTGACAAATGTTTCCTCCCACCTCTGTCCAACTGCTTTGAGATGTGTTCTCTCCAGGTATCTCAGCCTTCAGTCTTCATGCGCTGCGTTGACCATATCGATCCCTTGAGTACCTATAGAATGCAAGACGCAGTCAAGTACCTTTGTCATGCAATCTGCATGCATCTTCTTTGTCTTCACGAACTCCACGTCCACAATCTCCTCAGCGACAAGATCACGCGAGTAGTGGTACCTGATGTCAATGTGCTTCGTGCGGCGGGAGATGACATCATCTTGTGCCACTGCGATGGCATTCTTGTTGTCGATGCAAACCACCGTTGCTTCTGTCTATGGCACTTTCATCTCAGCAAGCAAACTGCGTAGCCACTCTGTCTCCTTGCATGCTTCTGACAAAGTGATGTACTCTGCCTCAGCCGTAGAGAGGGAGACACATTCTTGCTTTCTGCTTGCCCAAGAGACTGCACCACCGTTGAAGAGGTACACGAAGCCCGAGGTGGACTTTCTTTCATCGATTCCTTCTCCCCAGCCAGCATCCGTGTAGCACACAAGTCGCAACGGGTCAGATCCGTCCTGACGTCCAAACTGGAGTCCCATGTATCCTGTCTTCTGCACATAGCGTATGATGCGCTTGACTGCTTGCCAATGATATCGCCGTGGNTTACTCCAAAGGAATAGTGCATGCCTACACTTGTCCTAAGTACAACAGTGGTCAAGGGGCACTACAAAGTGACAAACGTTTCCTCCCACCTCTGTCCATCTGCTTTGAGATGTGTTCTCTCCAGGTATCTCGGCCTTCAGTCTTCATCCGCCGCGTTGACCATATCGATCCCTTGAGTACCTATAGAATGCAAGACGCAGTCAAGTACCTTTGTCATGCAATCTGCATGCATCTTCTTTGTCTTCACGAACTCCACGTCCACAATCTCCTCAGCGACAAGATCACGCGAGTAATGGTACCTGATGTCAATGTGCTTCGTGAGGTGGGAGATGACATCATCTTGTGCCACTGCGATGACATTCTTGTTGTCGATGCAAACCACCGTTGCTTCTGTCTATGGCACTTTCATCCCAGGAAGCAAACTGCGTAGCCACTGTGTCTCCTTGCATGCTTCTGACAAAGTGATGTACTCTGCCTCAGCCGTAGAGAGGGAGACATATTCTTGCTTTCTTCTTGCCCAAGAGACTGCAGCACCGTTCAAGAGGTACACGAAGCCCGAGGTGGACTTTCTTTCATCGATTCTTTCTCCCCAGTCGGCGTCTGTGTAGCACACAAGTCGCAACGTGTCAGATCCGTCCTGACGTCCAAACTGGAGTCCCATGTATCCTCTTTTCTGCACATAGCGTATGATGCGCTTGACTGCTTGCCAATGATATGGCCGTGGATTGGCTATAAACCTGCTCACTTGTCCCATAGCATAGCAGATATAAGGGCATGTTCCTACGATGGCATACATGAGGCTGCCAACAGCAAACTGGTAGGGAATGTTCTCCATCTCACGTTGTTCTACTTCTGTGCTGGGGCTCATGGAGGAGGAGAGTTTGATATATGTTGTCATGGGTGTACTGATGGGTTTACAGTCCTGTATATTGTAGGGCTTCAAGACCTCTATGATGTACTTCATCTGGTTCAATTCGATGGTACCTGTTGCCCGGTTGCGGTGGATGGCAATCTTGAGGTAGTACTCGAGAGGAACCATGTCTTTCCTCTTGAACCTGTTGCTGAGGTTTGCCTTCAGCTCATTCAGCAGCTCGACGAAAGACGAGCAGATGATGTGATCGTCCACATATAGTGCAACCAACATCAGACCTTGCTCATCCTCTCGCACGTATATCCCAGGATCGTTCTGGCAGTGCGCAAAAGAAAATCCGGCTATGAAGCCATCCATATCCTTGTACCACATCCTTGGGGCCTCTTTCAACCCGTAGAGCGCTTTGATGAGTTGTAAAAGTTGCCCTCTCGAGCCTTGACTCCCTCAGGCACCTACATCAACACTTCTTTGTCCAACTTCTCGTAAAGAAAAGCTGTCTTGACGTCCATCTGGTGGATCTCCAAGTCTTTAGCAACGGCAGTGGCCAGCCTGGATCTGAGGGAGGCGAAGGTGATGACTAGCGCAAAGGTCTCCTCATACTCTGAGCCTGTGCGCTGGGAGAATCCCTTCGCCACAACTCTCGCCTTGTACTTGTCCATTGTGCCATCCTGCTTCAACTTCTTCCGAAGACCCCACTTTGACCCCACCACAAGAGCGTTTGGTAGCCTGTCCACCAGAACCCATATCTCATTCTCCCCTATGAACACGAGTTCGTTGTCCATTACCTCCTTCCACTTGGCCGCATCCGGCCTTGTCATAGCGTATGCCATTGTCACAAGCTCTCCATGTGCCAAGCACGACCTGCTGAGTGTGGTCCATGTTCGGCTATCAGTATCGTACTGTTTTGTAGCTTTCTTTTTAAGCGTCCTCCACCGAATTGTCCCTGCAAGTGGGTCGTTGTCATGTTGTTGGTGCTGCTGCTACTGTTGCTTATGCTGCTGCGATGATGCTTGCTCCCTTGGTGATCCTTCGTCGGTGGAAGAGCCACTGGCTTTAGAGTCAGACTTTGAAGCCTCGGCCGACTCACACCCAGTGTTAGAGTCCGTCGCTGTGTCAACCTGCACAGTCGCTCTCCTTGGAGAACCACCCCATTGATTCACTGGCACAATCTGCCAGTTGTCAGGTGCTTGATCTCCTGACTCAAGCAGCACGACTCACTCTCACGATTTGGGGGCGTGTGCCGGATCTAGCAGCTCTCCCTATCCAAGCGTCCTCTCATCAAACTCGACGTCTCGGCTTTGGATGAGCTTTGTAGCACTCTAGTACCACTACCTGTACACCTTGTTTGCGGTGTCGTAGCCGACCATGAACACACTTGCGGGCACAAGCATCCAACTTCCCACTCCCTTCGCCTGCTTGGACCTTTGCCCAGGCACTGCAGCCGAACACCTCGAGATGTGAGGCATCCGGATACTTTCCTGACCACACCTCCTGTGGCATCTTCAGCTGCTTCTCTTGTTGCTTCTTGCCTTGCCTACAAAGTGAAGAAGCAGGGTTAAGGTTCACAAGGTAGCAAGCCGTCCTTGCAGCTTCCGCCCACAAGCGAGGTGGAAGCTTGGCGTCGATGGGCATGCTTTGCATCATGCCGAGGATGGTCTCATTCATACGCTCGGCAACACCATTTCTCTGCGGGGTGTAGGGCGTAGCGGTCTGGTGGTTGATGCCGTGTATGTTCAACCAACCCTTGCACGACTCATATTCACCGTTATTGTCACTATGTAGTGTCTTGACCTTCTTCTTAGTATGCTGCTCCACCATAGTGACAAACTCTTGCAGCTTCTCCTTGACCTCACCCTTTCCCTTGAGGAAGAAGATCCACACCTTGCGGCTGTGGTCGTCGATGAAGGTCACGAAGAACTTGCTGCCTCCATTTGAAGGCGTACGGAATGGTCCACACACGTTGGAGTGAATCAGGTCCAAGATGGCCGTTGCACGTTGACCATTGTGCTCGAAGCACTTCCTCTTTGCCTTGCCTTACACGCATGGCTCACACAGCTTCTTACACCGAGCGTTGTCCTTTGCCTTGCAACCCTCCATCCTACGAACCACCCGTTGTTGCTGCATTACATGCAGCGTACTGTCGGCTACGCGCACAAAGCGTCTGTGCTACAGTTCATCATCAGCGTCGTTGGTGGAGGTGAGAACCGCAGCAGCTGCCTCCCGTGCAATCCCTGGTGCTTGTACCACCGTATCAGCGGCACTCGCATGTCCCTTTTCTGAGCTCTCTGTAGGATTGGTCTGCAGCACGTACATCCTATCGACTCTTGGGACCTCTGCGACGAGATCATCTTTGGCGAAGGAGATCTTGATGTCTTTGTTCTTGACGATCACAGCCTCTTCCTGTGTGAAGACAACCGTCATGTCATGGTCCGTAATTTTGTAGACCGACAAGAGGTTTGTTACAAATGTATGCACATAAACCACTCTCTATAGTTTCAGATTCTTCTCTGCACCATTGACGCTAATGCTAATTAGCTTGTCTCCCTCACCCTCAGATAGGCGACGGCGCCATTTGCGCACCGGAAACGGTGGTCGATGTGTTTGATGGAGACGAAGCCAGCCTTCTCCCTCGAGGAGTGATGGTCCACACTAGAGTCGAGCGCGAACGCTCCAGGCTTGAGTAGCGCCGCTCCCTTGGTCGTGGACACGCTCTTAGCCATCATGTTGGTAAGTTCCTCCTTACCCTTTCCTCTGCCCTCGTTCTTGCCACCCTTGCATCCGTCTTCCTTCTTGGGAGCTCTACACTCCCATGCCTAGTGCCCAGGCTTGCAACAGTTGTGGCACTTCTCAGGACGCTTTCAACTCTTTCCACCGTCACCATTGCCTTTTCTCCCATGGCCACCGCTTTCACTGCTGCATTGACCAGAAGAAGAGTTGTTGCTCCTGCGACCATCATACTAAGCGGCATACGCTGAGATGTTCGCCTTACTGTCGCTGCGACGCATGGCCTTATTGCGCACGTACTCGGACACTACCTCATACTTCAGCTTGTCCTCCTTCCAACGGATCAGAGGACGGTGATCAGAGGACCCCAGCTTTCAGGTAGCGCCATGATGAGAATCATGGCCTACATATTGGTGTCGATTTTCCAACTCATCTGGGTTACTTGTTGTAGCAGTCCTTCAAACTACAACAGGAAGTCGAGAATCGACTCTTCCTCGCTCATTCTCATCCCAATCAGCTTTTGATGGATGAAGAGACGATTAGCTAGAGCCGTTGATTGGTGCACACGTGCAAGCTTTTCTTAAGCCCTCGATACATGTGTGATGCCATGGAGATTGGCATGCAGTGACTCATGCACTGATGTCACAAGGATGGCAAACGCCATCTCATTTTTGGCGCTCCATGTTTCATACCCAGGGTCATTATTTTGTGGTTCAACCTCTTCTCCAAGGAACATCTTCAAGTAGCCGTGCGCTTTCATGAAAATTTCAAACTGTCATTTCCACAAGGGAAATTCAATCCCTATAAACTTTGTCATGCCACCATTGATCTACTCAAGACTGAGCGTCGTAGGTGGCGTCATCCTGCTAGTCTGCTACTCTGCTTCTATGCTTCGTTGAGGCCGATGTAGGCTGATGTAGGCTGATGTAGCCTATTGTCTGCTACTGATTTGGAAGGTGCAGATACGTTGCTGACCCCCTCAACCGTTGATCACCTGCAAACAAAGAGCAATGCACTCTAGCGAACCCAGGATCATGCCTCCACGGGCAGAGCTTATCCTGGTTAGGGCCCAAGGGTCATACCTCCAAGGGCAGAGCCTGTCCTTTGCCCTTGTTCGCTAAGTGTCAACAACCGTCGTTGGAGCTCATGGAGCACATGGAGCAGATGGAGCTGATGGAGCTGATGGAACTGATGCGCGCAACAACCACGGAGGGCGGATGACAGTGCGCGGAAGTGTGCCTTACAACTGGTCAGTGTGGGCCCATAACCCTTGTCAACCGGCTTGAGGTGACGGACTAGAAAACAAGACGAACACAATGACACTTGCCGTCCACTCCTTGAATTGCAACAAGGACGAGATATCACCCTCAGGATCACGGTTTCACAATGAGCAGTTCTTAGGAATCACTTCCTTGCAATTGTGCCCCTAGCACCTGGTCACTTTCGCGCAAGGAGCGAACTCTTGGGGCTTAGACCAACCAATACTTCTTTAGTCTATGCCTTTGATGGGTAACTCTGTGAGGAGTCTGAAAGGTAAGAATTGAAAAAAATCACATGCAAGTGACATGTACTTATAGTCCTACAGCCGGCTCTAGAATTGTGCTTGCAATGGCTCCTTGCTGGGCCACTTCTAGGGCAATCCTGGGCCAACTCATTAGTCCGTCACGTCATGAGTCTTGTGACGGCCAAGAAGCAACCTCCAGTTGAAGCATCCTAGAGGCTTCCTCTCATTCTATGGGTCATAAAGAAAATTGCCCGTACCAGGGTTCAAAGCCGTGACCTCACAACTCTAACTCTGGAGCACTGACCATTGCGCTTAACAAACTTGTCGCATAGGACGTCCATCTGGACTAGACGTTGGGGACTTACTCCAAAGGGGCAGTGCATGCCTACACTTGTCCCCAGTACAGCAGTGGTCAAGGGGCACTACAAAATGACTGTTTTGACCTAACATCCTTAGTCCACACCTTACATGGCTATTGCAATAAAACAAAGCGACAGTTGCTGAAAGTTGAGTTGCAGCCAACGATGGTATGTGGTCTTCTCTCGCCAGGGTAGCCCATGAAGCTTGCTGTACAGAAGACAAGTCGATACTGGGACCAACAGTCACAGTGAACGATGGCATCATTTGCTGAAATGTTCACCGGTGCCACTCACAGTGAGATCAGATTTGTCAGGGCACTAATGGACGCTGGAATGTCGCCACTCAGTTGATTTTTGGACAACCCCCTACAGCTCAAACGATGTTCATAAGAAACACGAGAATGTCACAGTATTTTGTACCATGAGTGAAAGAAACACAGAACACAAGGTATAGTTCAGGTCTTGTTTCAACTGCAAGTGGCAGCTCACAACTGGTGACCATGGTGTGCTGGAAGGGTGTAATAGAGCTCAATGTTTGATGGCTGGTTGGATGTTGACATCAATTCTCAAAGATTGGATTGCGTCTGCAATGGCATGGCACAACGGGGCACAACACAACATGAAACAAAATGACACGACATGGCACGGCACGATATGACAGAACATGACACAACATGACACAACATGAAATGACACAACAAAATACAACATGACACAACATGACATGACATGACATGACCCAACCTGGCCCAGCCCGACCCGGTCCAACCCAACCTGACCCGACTCGGCCCGACCCAACCGGACCCAATCCAACCCGACCTGACATGACCCAACCCAACCCGGCTGGACCTGATTGGACCTGACCCAACCCGACCTAGCCGGAGCGGACTCACCTTTACCCAGCCCGACCGGACCAGACCCCACCCCGCCCGACTTAACACGACTCAATGCGACCCGGCCCGACCGGACCAGACCCGACCCGAACATACCTGACCCAACCCGAACCCGCCGGACCCAACCTAATCCGACACAACACAACACGACACAATACGACATCACACGACAGGACACATAATGACGCATAGCGATGAGACGCAACACAAATCAACATGACACGTCACCATACAACACGACCCAACATGACAATACACGAAACAACATGACACAACATGACGTAACATGAAACGCCACAAAACATCACAACACAACACGACGGGACAAGACATGATACCACACAACACGGCACGACTCAACACAATTCCTGATGACATGAGACCCGTTCCATGTAACGACGTAGCATAGCATAGTATGGCACGGCACAGCACAACACCGCACAGCACGTCAGGCACAACATGACACAACACGACATTGCACGACACAACACGGTACAACACGACACGGACAAAACGTCACAACACAACCCAACACGACACCACACGACACCAGACAATACGATACGACACAACATGGCACGACCTGCCCCAAAACAACACAAAAGCACACAGAACCAGCAGCACACAGCACAGCATGACATGATACGACATGACACAAAACGACACAACACGACACACCACAAAACTACACAAAACTACAAGACAAGGCACGACACGGCACGACACCACACGACACGACACGACACGATACGTCACGACACGACACGACACAACATGACACGACACGAACGACACAACATGACACGCCACGATACAACATGACACAACACAACACAACACAACACAACACAACACAACACGACACCATACGAAACGACACAAAATGACGAGGTGACAGGAGAAGGAATGATACAACATGACGCTAAACAACAGGACACAACACGACACAACCCCACCCGACCCGACCTGACCCGACCTGGCCAGACCGGACCCTGCCCGGCCTGACCGGGCCCGACATGACCCGACCCCACCCGATCACACATAACACGATAGGACACTGCACGACACACCACACCACGACACGACACGACACCAAACGACATGAAACGACATGAAATGGCACAACATGGAACGACAGAACACAACACAACACAAAACAAAATGACACGACACAAAAGGATACAGCACGACATGAAACGACACAACACGCAATGACACAGCACAACACGACATGACATGACACAACACCACACGAAATAAAACAACACGACACAATAGACCACAAATTTACATGGCATGGCATGACGGGATATGAAACAGACGACACAACATGACAATGCATGAAACAACAAAGCACAAACATTAGGACACGACACGACACGGCAAAACACAACACGACACTACATGACACAACAAGACACCGCACGACACGACACGGTCCGACGCGACACAACATGACACAACAAGACACACCACAACACGACACAACACAACTCACCACAACACAACACGACACGACATAACACAAAACGACATGGCACAACACGACATCACATGACTTGACACGAAAGCACAAGACATCACGCGATATGACATGACACAACACAACAGGACATGACACAACATGACATGATACGGCATAACATGACACGATGCAACACAACACAACATGGCACGACATGACACCACACGACATAACACGACACGACACGACACGACACGACACGACACGACACGACATGTCATGACACAACACGACATGACTCGATTTAGCACGACATGACACAACACAGCATCACATGTCACGACACGACACACAACGAAACGATACAAAATCACACGTCATGACACGACACGATATGATAAGACACGGTATGACTCAAAACGACATGATACAACACGATACAACAAGATACAACACAACACAAGAGGACATGACATGGCAGGGCACGACCCTTCACAGAATGACACAATGTGAAATGACATGGCACAACACGACACATCACAACATGACACGGTTCCTCACAACACGATACGCCATGAAACGGAACGACATAGCACAACATAGTCTGGCACAACATGGCACAATGCTGCACGACACGTCAAGACACAACATGAAATAACACGACATGACATGACATGCCACAAAAAGTCGAACACAACACAACAGACATGTCGCACCATGAAACAACATGGCATAACACGACCTGACACGACATAACACAACAGCATACGACACAGAAGCACACAACAACACAACCATCACAACATGAAACAACATGAAGTAACCCAATACAACATGACACGACACGACATGACACAACACTGCCCGGCCCAGCCCGACCCGACCCCACCCCGCATGACCAGACCAAACGTGACCCAACCCGACCCAAACTACCGAACCCGGCCCAAATTACCCAACCCAACCCGAACCGAACCGACCCGACCAGATGCGAACCTGTCCAACGGGAACCGATTCAACAAGTCACAACATTACATGACATGAAACAACAACACACGATAGACACGACACGACACGACACAATACAACAAGACACGACACGACACGACACGACACGATACAACACTTCACAACATGACGTAACCCAAAATGATCCCACACAACACGAAACAACTCGACATGATTCTTGACATTCGTTGCCAACAGCAGAGTTGTCACCGAGGAGAGATCATATTTAACTTCAGTTCAACAAATTAGTTCTGGATAAAGAGAGCCTTCATCAGTGCCTGATAACGTGCGCCTGCCAAGGCACATCCAGCCCCCGAGATGCAACGTTTGTTGCCACGAGGATGTTTGGTGGTGCCGGTGTGGAAGTCATGTAGCGCTCCCTCGCACTCGCCCTGTGACTGCCCTCGATGCCGCAACAATGCTTTCAAACCCCACACATTGATTGCATCGACCACTTTATTGCACCATGCCTTTCTCTTCGCAAAGATGATGGCCAACAACTGCAGCTTCTTGTTTGCTTCCGCCAGTTTTGCCATGCCCATGAGTGTCTGCAGCAGCCTGTCAAGCTTCTGGTCCTTCAGGACTTTCTCCAGCAGCTGCCACACGTTCGCGGCTGGGCTGCTGACGCGGCCCACCTTCACGAACACAGGTTTCTTCAGATACTCCTGTGCAAGCGCTTCAATCTCCTCCGGCATGGTGGCACTGAAGAGCAGTGTCTGGTGTTGGCTTGGGATACTACGCATAATTCCTCTCATCTGCTGTTTGAAACCCATGTCAAGGATGCGGTCCAATTCATCCAGCACGAGGCATAGGATGCGCTACAGGATCGTGTTGCCCTACTGCAAATGGTTGATGAACCGTCCTTTGCGCCGCCACCACCACCTCCATGCTGTGTCGCAGGTACGATTTCTGTTCGCTCATGTTTGTGCTGTCCACAAAAATGGCTGTTTATAAGCGCGGCTTTGATTTGCTAAACGCCTTCACCTCCTTCTCAATCCGCCATGCAAGCTCTCTTGTAGGTGCCAGCATGAGCAAAAGGGGCCCATCCCCATACCAAATCGGAGCTTGGTGGTGACAGTGCTGGACGAGGGGAATGGAAAAGGCGTTGGTCTTGGCACTGCCAATCACACATACCGCCTCCCCCAGCTAATCAGCTGGGGGAGGTTGATTGGCACTGCCAATCACACATTCTTGTGGATGTGCACTGATCCCTCTGCCTAACTATGTTGAGTACTCCACACAGCAAACGTCTTCACCGATGTTTCTTACAAGGACACATGAGGGCGACATGCTCCAGACCATACATTGAAACTGCAATAA
>SZWC01014294.1:30559-40859 GCA_023375785.1 Penium margaritaceum | reverse complement strand
AGAAAGACACATGCTAGATCCAAATCTTTAATCTTGTACACAGACTGTAGCAAATATTTCACAGATGACACTGCGTCTCGACTCTGGGAGGCGATCAGCAAGTCATCGACGTAGACATGGATGGCAACAAACATAGGAGACCGAGGTGTGACGAAGAGGCAAGGATCCACTGTGCTGCGTTGGTTCCCCCCTTTTCAAGGGTGGAGGTGATCTCTTGATTCCAACACCGTGGTGACTGCTTAAGACCATAGAGGGCCTTACGCAGTCTCCAGACACTGTCAGTGCCATCCGAGAACCATGGGGGCTGCACCATATAGATCTCCTCATCCAATCGTCCATGCAAGAAGGCATTGTTCACATCCATTTGCTCGAGCTCCGAATCATGGTGTGCTACGAGACTTAGAAGGGCGTGAGCCGTAGTGTATCGTCCGACGGGGGCGAATGTCTCGTCAAAGTCAACCCCGGGGACTTGGGAGAATCCCTTGGTGATGAGATGTGCCTTGCATTTGTCAAGTGCACCGTTGGGTTTGTATTTCCGACGGGAGACCCAGTGGGCGTCAATGGCCTAATGGCCGAGCGGTAGATCGATCAGCTCATAGACAACATGGTTATCTTAAGCTCTGAGGTCGTCCACCATCGCAGCCTCCCACCGTTGTGCGTCTGGTGCCGTGCTTGCCTGTTGCATTGTGGTTGGATCAGGCGAAGTGGGTGTAGAAGCAACTGTTGCGTGGCACTCAGCGATGCTACCAAGAATGGCAGAATCAAGCGTGCGCTCATGTTCCGTCCAGATCAGTGTGTAGCCGAGGGCTAAGCTAGGGTGGAAAACCCCTGTTGCCAAGCCCAAGGCATCCATGCCGGTTGGCAAGGCTGGTGACTGCGCAGGTTGGGACTGAGAAGGACGGACGGCGGGCACAGAGACACTGGAGGAGCGTGTGGGAAGGGCGCGAAGACGCCCACCACGGACAAATGGAGAGACAGGTGCAAGAGGTGCCAGACGGGGAGGATCTCCAGATGGCGGCGAAGCAAGAGCGGAATGAGTGGGCATGTCAGTGGGCGGACTGGATGGGGCTAGAGAGGAGTGTGCAGGGGCCACAGACATTGACAGGACAGGTGAGGATACATCAGGAGACGCTGGAGCGCCAGACGAGCCCGACGACACAGACGGTAGGGACCCTAAGGACGGCGTGGACACGGTGCCGAGCACCGGAGGACGCTCAGAGGGTGAAGACTGCTTGGGAGATGCGACAGCAGGGACCATAGGGGCAACTTTTCCCGCAATCGACAGAGTGGTAGAAGGGGGTCAACGGTCGAGGGACGATGAAGGTCACGGAGAAAGGTTGACTAAAAGAATAAGGCATCACGGGACTCAACGACATGATGGCGCTTAGCGTCCCAGAACCGCCACGCCTTGGACTGCATAGAAACACCCAAGAAGGGGCAGAGGCAACCACGCAGGGAGAGCTTCCCACCGCGGAGATCATCAAGCAGCCAGACAGATGCAACGCAGCCCCAGACGCGCGCAAGGCGAAGGTCAGAGCGTGTGCCATACCAACGTTCAAACTGAGTGACAGTGCAAGGGAGAGGACCGTGGGGAACACGGTTCCCGACCCATGTCATGTAGCTCATGGCCTCAAAGGTAAACAAGGGGGAGAGGCCGGACTCAGACAAGAGGGTGCAAACACCATCAGCAAGCGTCCGATTCCAACGCTCAGAGACCCCATTTTGTTAGGGTGTGTAGGGAGCATAGGTCTCCAGACACACTCCTTTGGACTCAAGGAGCCGGGCGGTGGGTCCGAGGAACTTACTACCCCAGTCACTGCGAAAAACCCGTAGTGAGCGCTGACACGCGCGTTCAGCTTGCACAAGCCAGGACTCAATGACAGCACACAAATTGCTCTTCTGACGAAGAGCGAAGAACCAACGAACATGGGAGAAGTCATCAGTAACGCAAAAGACAAACCGACCGACACCCCCAAGGAACTCGTGAGGGAGAGAACCCATGACGTCTGCGTGGACGAGGTCAAGGGGGTGGGAGGTATGGGAGTCAGACGAGGCAAATGGAGAGCGATGCATCTTGCCTTGGGTACAGTCAAGATAGTCAGAGGGACATCGTGAAAAAAAGGTGGAAGGAGTGTGGCCAACAACGGGCTGGAGCTTAAGCATGCTAGTGATGGCGTTAGTATGCATGTGACCAAGACGACGATGTAAGAGCTGAACAACGTCAGGGGAGAGAGGGGGTGCAACATGGACGAGGGAGGACCCAACGAAGGTGACAGAGGGGGCAAGAAGAGGAACATGATAAAGTTTTTCACACTTGACACCGCGCAAGACGACGCGATTGGACGGATGAAGACGAACCGTGCCAACACCCTGACTAGCCGAGAAATCCATGTGCTGATCATCAAGGGAAGGCACGGACAGCAGGCTAAGCTCCGAAGACGGCACATACAGAACGTCAGGGTTGAAACAGTAGTCCGCTGGGGCCAACAAAATGGACAACTCCAACGCCGTGGACGGGGAGCAACTCGCTGGATCCAGTCCGCACAAAGCGAACGGACCAAGCGGGACCCGACGAGATGAATGTGGAACGGACGGATGTCATGTGGTGGGTGGCTCCCAAATCAAGGACCCAGAAGTCATTAGAGATACGAGTGCGAGGGGGGATGCCACAGGTGGCAACAGTGCCAACGGGGGGAAGAGAAGAACACACAAAAAGACAGTGAGGAAGAAAGACAGACTGCCAATGCTTGACCCACAGGACAGACGCTGACGTTGACCCAAGAACATTGCTGGGGGGGTCTCCACAAAGAGTACTGTCAGTCTGACACGCAAGACCTCTGGCCAACGATGCCACACTCTCACCTCCCTGATCGCAAAGGTGAAAACGTTGGAGGAGAGACTACTCTAGCTGGCGCTCGCTGTCGACCGAAGGTGCAAACGATGGAGGAGCAGACCCAGAGGAGGGTGGAAACCACAGCGGTGCAACGTAGGCAGGTGAGGGAGGGCCGGCGTACACAGGCGCACCATAGGGTGGCGGCCATCCCTAAGAATACGGGATCGATGGAAGGGGCGGAACACAAGCGGTGGAGTAGACCTGGGCAGAGGAGGTGCTGGTGGAGCGAGAAGTGGTGCTGGAGCTGGAGGTAGCGGTAGAGGAAGAGGATTTGCAAGTGCGTGCCCAGTGTACATGCATGGTGCGTGCAAGGCACAGGTCGTCAGGGGGTGTGGGACACGTACGAGCCAAATGCTAGGATGACCCGCAGTTCCAGCAAACTTCTTCGCCAGGAACACGAGATAGAGGTTTGTCTTTGGCCTTTCCCTTGCCCTGGCCACGACCGCGTCTACGACCACGGCCGTGTGAGGCAAGAGCTACGGCCGTAGAGGTGGACGATAAAGGGGAGGTGGTGGCGGCGGATGAAGAAACAGGAGAGGAAGAAGAGGAGGCAGTGGTGAGAGCGGCCACGCTGGCCACTACTGTGCGGTGTAGGCGTTTATTCTGGAGGCTGGTCCACCAAGCAGCAAGATGCTCAGCTGTGAAGTCCCAAAGCGCACCCACACCAGGCGGAGACCTGGGAGGTACCAGCTGAGAAGCAAGATGCTGTAGCTCATCAGCCTTGACGTCACGAAGATTGGAGAGTTCGGGGATCAACCCGTTGACCATGGTGAGGAAAGAATACAGTTGCCCTGGGGCAGCCGTGTCAAGCTCGCGAAGCAATTTGAGACCGCGAGCCCAGTAAGCATCAGCCGTTTCATCCGCACACATCAAGAGCGTGTTGAATTGAATGGTGAGTGCACTTTGAGCTGCCTGACCAGTGACCGTATTGCAACATTGCAGCATGGTGTAAGCATCAACCGGGTCAGCCAGACGCTTAACACCTGGGTCAGAATTATAAGTGCCGATATCGTTGACTAAGGGTTCTGGCACATCAGTAATAAGGGCACGGAAGGCGCGAGCGGATTCGGCAGCATCATGGGTGAAAGGAGCGACTGCTGGGAAGTAGTACTCCTATAAGCGTTCTCCCTGAGCCCAAGCGCTAAAGCGGGTCTCCCAGGAGGAGAAGGCAAGGCCAGGTGCCAGGGCTGGAGGTTAGGAGAAGTAGTCATGCTGGCGAGGGATGGCAGCAGGGATGGCATCAGTACAGGGGTTTGCTGCAGATGAGGGGGCAGTGCTGTGTGCAGCGGATGGAGTGGACGCGGTAGCAGCACTGGTGCCAGTAGTAGCAGCAGCAGAAGGGACTGACACAGTAGGGAGACGCTTTAGCACAATGGCGGCAACCTCATCAGCAAAGGCCGCGCAATTATCATTAGCGACCTTAAGGCAATAATCAGCATCGCGCTGAGCCTTGCGAGCGAGGTTTAGCTAACGCTCCAGGTCAGCTATGACTGACTCGTCAACACGAGGCATGGTGACGACAACGAGGACCCGCCCGAGAAAATTCGGCGGAGTTTCCCCAATCCAAGTGGGCGCGGGAAAACTGGGATACCCAAGACACGTGGGATCTGTGCTGCAGGACAACCTGACCCCAATCACACACAAGGGAGAGGCACAGAACCAGCAGGAGAGGCAGGTGCACAGATAACCCTCACGCACGAGTGGGAGGTGAGGGGGTGTGGAGAAGGGCGAGCAGTGGAGGAACAGCAGCAACTGCAGTAGCAGAGAGGACAGAAACTGTGGACGCAATTGGCACCACTAGGGCGAGAACACCAGTGGTAAGTGTAGCCCCCACAGTAACGATGGCTGTGGTGATGAAGACAACAGCTGTGATGATGTTGGTGGCGGCCGATGGTGCAGAAGCAGCTGATGTGACGGCAGTGGCGGTGGAGGTGCGAATGGCGGAGGCGGCGGAAGAAACAACAGTTGCGGCAGAGGCTGTAGCAAAGGCAACGGCGGATGTAGCTGCAGCAATTTCTGTGCCCAAATCTGCAGCCGCTGTAGCAATAGGCCCGGCTATCACTGCTGCCTAAGCGTCCGTCTTAGGGGCAGAGCGCTGCTGAACCCCCCCAGGAGAGTAGGAATGTGAGGGGCTTACCGGGCATTGTGCCACACTTGCAGATGATGGTGCGGCCGTGTTGCACTCACAAGAGGGTCGATAGCGCACGGGACCGTCCTCGTAGCGTTCACGGGATGGTGCCGCGCCCGGTGTCTCGCGGTGAGCGAGGGTGGCTGTGAGCACCACCAAGGTGGTGCTATTGTTGCAGTTGAGAAGGTGCAGCTGCGACGACCGCGGCTGCTGCTCCTATTGCACACCCTGCTACACTCCTACTAGGGATGTTGCAGCAACACGGGAGAGTTGCTACTAACGCTGCTGCAGGTGAGGATTTTTGGCATAGCACACGAGAATGCAAGCAGCAGCTGCGGGCAAAAGCAGGGCTGCAGCTGCTACGAAGAATGCAGCAGCTGGCCGAGTGCCTGCTACGGGTCACGGCGGGCTGTCACTGTCAGCTACGCCTTCCGGCTGTTGCTGTTAGCTACGCGGGCCGGTTGTCACTGCACAGGCCGGCTGGTGTTGGCAGCAACGCGGGCCGGCTGTTGCTGTCTGGCAGACCCGTAGCTAACTGACGGCCGAATTCCAACTCTGCCCGTAGCAGCTACTATCCGCCACAAACGATGGCTATAATCTGCCACAAACAACGGCGGGCGGACATAGCAGGGCAGTGGGCAGCGTGGCAGTCTGAAGAGGACGTGCCCGCCGACCCCTTAGCTGCGTAGGGGAGAAACTGTGTGGAGGGAGTCCCCTCACGTCAAGAAAGAGGGTTTTGGTCCAGGACTTTGGTCGGTGGAAGAGACCGCCGTCCTCCTTCCCGTGAAGCCGCTCTGATACCAGTAGGAGGCGCTGCTTAACTAGATGCACGCAACAAGAGGGTGCTAGAGCAAAGAGAGGCAAGAGCAGGCCATGAATACTTGACGGGAGTATTCAAGTGATGGGCTTGGAAAAAAAGCAACAAGCGGAGTCACAACCATGCGAGGTGTTAGGTGATGGGCAACGAGCAAGCGAGTAGTGAGCGCGCTCTTGCTCGCTACCCTCGAGCTGTGTGTGATCAAACCACCTGTCCACAATAGAAATAACTCCTGGCAAGCCTGTCAAGATTTTGGAGCAGAATAAGTTGTGGGTGTGCACCCAGCTCGGCGAGCGACAGCACCAAGCATGAGCCTGCGACACGTGAGAATCAGGATGTGGTTTGTGTCCACATAAATCCAGGCATGTGTAGTCATGCAGCCAGGTCACCACAGTGAGGTCGTCAGAGGAGCCGTCTCTCTCCGGTTAGTCACCTGCATCAGTGAGGTGAGGGTGCAACGAGGCCAGAGGTCACTACGTGGTACTGTTACACACATTGACATCCTGTCTTTGTAAACAAGTGATTGTGACCACTACCTTGCGTCCATGCTCAAACATATTCATGATGCGGACCCGTACGGCGCCGGGGTACCGTTGTATGGTGATTCACCAATCTGCAGCCACATGACAGCTCCCATGGCATCAGGGAGACTTGCTTGGGAACCATGCTCTTTTTCTATGGCTTTTCTTTGTGGACTGGCCTTGAGCCGGACCAGAATGTTCTTTCATGATGTGTCCACCAATTGATGCCAGGCCTATGCATGTGTTCACTCGTGTCTGGCTCAAGACAATACATTCGTAGGTTGAGACGTTTGTGCATGCGGACGCCTGTACACCAAGCTACACCCAAGACAACGGCTTTGGGCTTGGTTTTGGGCAAACTAGCCTGGTTGCGTGTGTCACCCCCTGCGGGCCATGCAAACCATTTATCCCATGTGCTTGTCAACTGCCATTTCTCCCTGTACATTACATATTTTGAAGCTTATGAGAGTATGCGCGTTTCTCCTAGCCAAACATTTTCATGTTTTTACACTTGTCTTGCATGCTAGTGCGTCAGCAAGCTTGACAGCATGGCCACATCAGCGACAACAGAGCTAGGAATAATCTAAGCAACTTCTCATGGTATCACCAACACCAGCGGTAGCAAGAATACAACAGCGTAGCAGCCAAGGGCAACGTGGTAGTAGCCACGTGGAAACAACGGCATTGTAGCACACAAGCAACAGCCGCAACAATTGTCTCAGATGTTGTGAGGGGGTGACAAGCCCACCCCCTCATCCACTTTGTGCGAAGCTGCATAGAAGGTGAGACCAAAAAAGGAGGAAATGGACAAGGGACGACATGAGAGGAGTTGTCGTAGGGTTGTTGTTGGTTTGTGTGACTTCAACGCGTCACTACCAATGCCGATGGATTACCCACATACCCCATGTTGGTGGTATAGGGTAGAGGAGAGCGTGACGACACAACGAGCCTCCGGAGTGTCCCATGACTTCTCGAGCACCTACGACAGCGCCGACGAGACGCGGTCGATGCATTCTGGCAGCTGTGTTGGCTTGTCAGGAGCTAGGAGAGTTTTTTTGGTGGGTTGAGACCCGCGCACCTGGTGGACTGTACCGGTGCAACGAGGAGACCTTAAGAAGATTCTAGGAAGCTTCCTAGCACGCTTACCACTGACTGGGCGCCAGCGCTCAGTTAGCTCGCGGCGTCAACACACGTCGGACACAAAACGGCAAGGATTTGGCTAGAAAACACAAGTCAAAGTGTCATAATGCTTCAATAACATTTGCAGAGAGAGATAACAAATAAAAATTCCACAGCATAAATACATGTCGCGGTGCACGACGGGTGTCGCATGCGGCAATGCAAGGTCTGTCCTAAACCCGGCCCAAAAACACTGTTTTGGCCTTAACTCTACGCAGACAAATCCAAACGCTACGCCGTCTCAACCTAGAGATGCAAAGTATCGACCTGGACGCTACGACTGGTCACTCGCATAACTCTAGCACCGATCGGTGGACAGACAATGCAAAAAATGCAAATCGGGCTCAAGAGCCAGTCCACCGAGAAAATTCTAGCGTCTGCACAAAAATCACAAAGCACCCCGACAAGCACCCAGGGCGTCCTGGCAGCTCTCAGGCAGCTGCTGGTGGATGGAGCCACCACTCGTCGGTGCTCCGGCGCTAGCTACATCTGCATCAAGGATAGGCTACAAAAAAACTGTAAGAGATCTGGGACAGCATCCACGACGCTGGGGCAGTCGTCGGTCAGCTCCGAGTGGATGGTCCACCACCTGCTGACGCGCCGGTGCCTCCGGGGTCTGAATCGGGGACCATGTCATCGCGCTCTCTTGTACCTCTGCTCTCCTGGCCGTCGCTCATGACGGGTGGAAGCCACACACACCAAAACTCCCCCTGGCTGACACAACTGCCAAAACAACGATGTCTGAGAGAAGGCAAGAAAGGATGGCTGAGGCAACCAATTATAGTGAGAACCGATCAAGCATACCACAACACAGGGTCTCCTCATGAGAATGGTGCATCCCACCAAGTGCCCGTGTCTCGACCATTTAAGAAGTCAATCACACACCTACATGTCAAACATCATGCAAGAGAGACAGAGAAACAAGGTCACCTCGTGACCCCGGAAAATATTTCCGAGTGTCCGGGTCTTGACCACATCATGCATGGACTATACATAACAAATGTAGGCAATGGGTCTCCACGTCACACCGGTAGAACTCACCAGGTGCGCGGGTCTCGTCCAGCATAACCTCGACCCTAGCATCGTGCGGCACCCCAAGCAACCTCGCTGTCCTCAAAAGAGTGTTAGGCCAAAGCCCACACACCAACACCCCCCTGGGGCAGCAGAGGCAGACAGCATGAGCAAAGCTGCTGTCTGCTCCCAGTGCGATCCCTGAGGAGGGAGCACGGCTCCCCCATGGCCACATACCCCTATATTGCTATAGCAAGGGTGACGACGATGCTGGTGGGATGTACTCACACAAAGTCTCACCCCGGAGCGTCGTCGTCGCTGTCGTCCTCGTCGTTGTCATCGTTACTGTTGTGGTCACATGTTGATGTGACTGGTGTAGTGCTGAGGGCCTCCTCCAAGACGATCGCTTGCTGTATGNGGCAGCTGCTGGTGGATGGAGCCACCACTCGTCGGTGCTCCGGCGCTAGCTACATCTGCATCAAGGATAGGCTACAAAAAAACTGTAAGAGATCTGGGACAGCATCCACGACGCTGGGGCAGTCGTCGGTCAGCTCCGAGTGGATGGTCCACCACCTGCTGACGCGCCGGTGCCTCCGGGGTCTGAATCGGGGACCATGTCATCGCGCTCTCTTGTACCTCTGCTCTCCTGGCCGTCGCTCATGACGGGTGGAAGCCACACACACCAAAACTCCCCCTGGCTGACACAACTGCCAAAACAACGATGTCTGAGAGAAGGCAAGAAAGGATGGCTGAGGCAACCAATTATAGTGAGAACCGATCAAGCATACCACAACACAGGGTCTCCTCATGAGAATGGTGCATCCCACCAAGTGCCCGCGTCTCGACCATTTAAGAAGTCAATCACACACCAGCGTCGTCCTCGTCGTTGTCATCGTCACTGTTGTAGTCACATGTTGATGTGACTGGTGTAGTGCTGAGGGCCTCCTCCAAGACGATCGCTTACTGTATGGCCTCCATCAGGTGACCTGCATATCACCACGAAGCCTCTGCAATTTGAGGCCCGTGTGGAGCTCAACAAGCTCTGGCGTAGCAGCCGACCGGCTGGCTGCATCTACGGCATGTAGGCGGTAAGTCGCGGAACGAACCTGATGGTAGACCTCGATCGTGTGCATGTCAGCACGAGCCAGAGCCTCATGCTATGTCGCGGTCTCATCCCGTGGGAAGGAGTGGAGCTACGCCTGCTCGTCGCACAAGTCGACGTCCTCTACGTCAGTCGTCGACTCAAGTGCCGTTGGGCCACGAGGTGCTAGTCGAGCACGAGTGTAAGACAATGAGTCGCCATGTAAGTCGTCCGGGGTTGTAGGAACCGCTGCAGCAAAGACACCTACTACTCGTGACACACCTGTCACTCGACCGTCAGCTAGTGGCAAGACCATGAGCAGGTACAACTGCATCCACGGCGACGCCGCGGTCATCAAAGGTGCGGTCAGTGCTATAGTGCTCCTCGTGACCCCTGGTGCGCAGCCCATCATCCACCTGCTTCTCAAGATCTACCTGTCCCAGACGTGCATCCTATAGAGACCGCTCAGCAGCCTCGAGATGCTTGCATACATCCTCCACACACTCCTCAAAAGCCCGTCCTCCTGGAACATCCGCAGTGATACAGCAGCTGCTGGCCTCCCGGACCTCGGCCATGAGACTCTGCACGTGTGCCTCCACTCCAGCCACGACTGCCTCCTGCTCCTCAAGCACGGAGAATAGGCACTCGGGTATAGGAACTGCAGCTCGAA
>SZWC01014293.1:47847-60762 GCA_023375785.1 Penium margaritaceum | reverse complement strand
GTAGTGTGTACGACGTGTGACTGTCGTCACCATCTGTGTTGGTTTTTGCGCTCATTGTGCTCTGTTGTGTCCTCCCGGCTAGTGTACATCGGCGTGCAGATGACTGACGGCAAGACTTGACGCTGATGGAGTGTCGTCCGGTGGAGCCGACGCACGCTGTCGTCTTCTCGCAGTTCGATGGAGCCTCCTCTCTCCGGCGACGTGTTCAGCTCCATCGGCACGCCTCCTTGGCGGTCGCGCTGCCGGCGGTCGCTGCCATCGCAGTCGCTGTCTGCATGCGTCCAGCGCATCCTGTCGCGCCTGCGTCGTCATGCGCTGCCTGAGGTCCTTGTTACATGTTGCATGGCCCTGGTCAGCACCATAAACCATCGTGGGCACTACCTGGGTTCAGGCAGCCATAACTCCTCGCTACTATTTTTGTAGTTCATTCTGACCGCACGGCTACGATCGCAGCGTCGGTATTATGGTATGGTCCAGTTTTCAGGCAAAACAGACGACGCCTGGGTTTTGGGCTGTCGGCTGTCTGGTAGGCCTCACCGAGAAAACCTGCCAGCCTGAACATAGCTATTTTCTGATTGGCTGGTGAACTGAGTAACAAGCTCTACAGAGCTGGGGGGGGAGGCTAGTTCTTGGAGGGGTCTCCCATTGTGCCTCATTCTTCATCGCTAATCAGTTACTATCAGTTTCCAGCTGCTTTCTGGCGCTAACACTGGCACGCGCACTTCTGAGTAGCAAACCCAGAGCTTCCAGACTTAGACTCTAGAGCAACAGAGTGAGGGGGCAGCTGAGTAAAGCAACAAGCGTGGAAGCCCGCACGCTGCATCAACGACGCTGCTGCCCCAACCTGCTGCCTAGTTTCTGTTTTGGTATCAGAGCCAGAGCGTAGCAGCAGCAGCAGCAGCAGAAGACTGACGTACAGGTGCTAGACAACGCCGGCGGACCTCCATAAGCGCCAGTGCAGGGGAAATGCTGCCGGATTTTTCCCGGCAGCATTGACCCGCCTGGTGGCGGTGTCAAATTTTTTCCCACGGCCACTGGGCCAGGGGAAATGCTGCCGGATTTTTTCCGGCAGCAGTGACCCCCACGCTGGATGCAAGGAGGTGAGCGGCCGACCACGTCAGGCCCCTGCTCACGACGACGCACACGGCAACGCCCTCACGTGTGACTGATAGCAGTAGCCAGCAGCACCAGCAGCTTGCCGCGGCCACGGGCAATGGCAGCAGCGGCCAGCAGCAGCAGCATACAGCAGCAGCTGGCAGCAGTAGCAGCTCGCAGCAAGAGCAGCTTGCAGCAGGAGTAGCCCGTAATAGCAGCAGCCGGCAACAGCAGCCGTTGTAGTGAGCAGCAGCCGGCAGCAGCAGCCAGCAGCAGCATTAGCCAGCGGCAGCAGCAGCAGCAGCCAGCGGCAGCAGCAGCAGCTGCTGCAGCAGCCCGCAGGAGCAGCTGCTGCAGCTGCGAGCCCGCTGCTCAAAGTGAGCAGCGAGCTGCTTGCATTGAGCAGCGAGGAGCGAGCTGCTCACTGCGTACAACAAGATGCTCATTGCGAGCAGCTCGCTGCCCGCAGCGAGTAGCAAGCTGCTCACTGCGAGCAGCTCGTAGCCGGCAGCGAGCAGCGAGCAGCGAGCTCGCAGCGAGCAAGGCAAAACAGAAAAAAAAACAAACAAAAAACTGGGACACCCCCCCCTTTTTGCTTAGCAACAGCAACAGCAGCAGCAACAGCAGCAGCAGCAATAGCAACAACTGCAGCTGTGGAAGCAGGAGCAGTAGCAGCAGCAGCAGCGGTAGCAGCAACAGCAGCAGCAGCAGTAGCAGTAGCAGCCGTTGTAGCAGTAGCATCAACAGCAGCTGCCCACCACTGCTGACGTCAGCGGCCGTCTGCTGACGTCATTGTTGACGTCATCANCTGCTCAAAGTGAGCAGCGAGCTGCTTGCATTGAGCAGCGAGGAGCGAGCTGCTCACTGCGTACAACAAGATGCTCATTGCGAGCAGCTCGCTGCCCGCAGCGAGTAGCAAGCTGCTCACTGCGAGCAGCTCGTAGCCGGCAGCGAGCAGCGAGCAGCGAGCTCGCAGCGAGCAAGGCAAAACAGAAAAAAAAACAAACAAAAAACTGGGACACCCCCCCCTTTTTGCTTAGCAACAGCAACAGCAGCAGCAACAGCAGCAGCAGCAGCAGCAACAACTGCAGCTGTGGAAGCAGGAGCAGTAGCAGCAGCAGCAGTGGTAGCAGCAACAGCAGCAGCAGCAGTAACAGTGGCAGCCGCTGTAGCAGTAGCATCAACAACAGCTGCCCACCACTGCTGACGTCAGCGGCCGTCCGCTGACGTCATTGTTGACGTCATCAACCACAGACAAGAAGAAAAACACAACCAGGAGGCCACCAGGAAACTCTCTGAAGTCTGCCATCCTTGGCGGACGTCACTGCTGACATCAACAGCACATACCCAACACCAAAGAAGGACAAAACCATAACAAAAAAACAAAAAAAGGGGCTTGGGACACACCATGGTTGACAATCACGAGGCAGAGGGGTCCTCCTCTGCGGGAGGGACCCCTACCTCCCCTTTCTTGCGGCGCCTACAGCAGCAAGAGCTGCACCAGCGGCAGTAGCCGCCGCTGCAGCCGCAGCAACAGCAGCAGCAGTAGCAGCAGCAGCAGTAGCGGCAGCAGCAGCAACGACAGCAGCTAGAGCAGCAGCACCAGTCGTCGCAGCAGCAACAGCGGCAGCAGCAGTAGCAACAGCAGCAATAGCAGCAGTAGCAGCAACTGCAGCAGTGACAGCAGCAGCAGCAACCGCTGCAGCAGCAGTAATAGCAACAACAACAGCAGCGGCTGCCGCTGCATGAGCAGCAGCGGCAGCGGCAGCAGCAGCCGCTGCAGCCACAATAGCCGCTATAGCCACAGCAGCCCACTAGTGTAGTCGGCGGCGATCCTGACCCCATCGTGGCTGTTCAGCACCAACTCGCCGCCTTGACGCAGCAGCTTGCCGCGGTACAGCCACCAGCCTCCCAGCCTGCCACCAGTGTGCTGCCGTCGTTCGTCCCTCCAGGACACGCCAGCCCGGCTGTGTCTGCTGCCACATATTATCTGGCACAGCAGCAGACTCAGCGCCAGCGGCAGACAGTGCCCTCTGTCCTTGGCCCCACACAAGGTGCCGGCCGCCGGCAAAAGGACTTTGAGACGTCGCGCCGCCGCTTCAGGCCGGCGAGCAGTTCCAGAGCTGGGAGCTCAGCTTCCGGATCTAGGCGCAAGATGAGGGTCTATGAATGTACTACACCCTTCCTTATGACTCCACCCAGGCCGACCAATTGTATGACGCTAGTCGCGCCATTCGTGCCCTTGTCCTAGTCGCCCCTCCGGCATCCCGCCTGGCCCTCGAGCCTTTCCTCAGCGACTTCACCACTGACGTCCCTCCAGACCCGGCCGCCGCCTGGCATGTCCTCACCAGGCCCCATCGCCTGTCCAGCGACGCTGAGATCAGTCGTCTGCTCCGGGAGTTCAACTTCCTGCACATGGGGGAGACTGAGACAGTCACTGCCTACTGGCAGCGGGCAGAGGACATCCTTCGACGTCTCGGCACATCCGCTCCGCCCCCTCTGTCCGCGCTTCTCACCATCAAGCACGGCGCCACCAGCGTGTACGCGGACGTCTTCGTGCATTACCCCCAGGATGTCCTCTCCACCATGGCGACCCAAGGCACCCTCATGCCCTGGGCGTACAAGCTGTTCCTCTGTGTGGAGGAAACCCGAGAGGAGTCCCAGCTCCATCGCATGGAGGCGCTTGCATCCCCTGTCGTCGCCTCCCCTACCGATGCCTCCATGGCCGTCGCCTCCCCGGCCGTTGCCTCCGTGGCCGTCGCCTCCCCCCCAACAGCTACCTCATCGTTATCGGGAACAAAGAAGAAGCGCAGGAACAGAAAAGGTAAGGGTCCGACGCAACAGCCGCAGCAGCAATCGTCGACCGGGTCCAGCGGTGGTGGCTCGGTCTGCCACAACGTGGTCGGCCTGGACACGGGTGGTACACATGCCCTCTGTCGACGGACGAGGCCCGCGTCATTGCCACCCTGCGATGCCAGCGGGAGCGCCGTCTCGCCTCTGTCGCCATCACTACTGCTGGCCCTGACTCTCCGACCTCGTCCAGCAGCTCGGCCACTCCGACAGCTTCGCCTGTCCTACAGACACCCCCGCAGCAGCAGTACGACTCACATCCGTCGGCGCTTCCGCCTCCTTCGCCGGCCCAGTCCTCCTACTACCTGGGCTCCGGCGCTGTGACTCCGCACTCTGCCTACACTCCCGGGCCATCCTCCCGTGAGCGTCAGCTGGAGCAGTACATCACGCTCCAGCTTGGCCTGGCTCGCCCTCCTCCCCAGAGAAGTGCGAGTTGCGTCACTTCCTGCCCTCCTGTCCAGCCCTGCATGACTGAGTATGAGCTGCGGTCATGTCCCGTCTCTTCGTCTGTCCGGTCGTCTCCCGTGGACTCCTCCACCCTACTCCTTGATGACATTGCGTGGCTTGACGATTGGGGGTCTCGTTTCGCGCCCCCTTCCACCGCGTCCGCGTCCCTTGCTTGTTGTCATGTGACCGTCAGCGATCAGGCGACTCCTGTCCAGGACCCTGCTGAGACCTGGATCATCGACTCCGAGGCCACGCATCATATGACGGCCTCTCGCGAGGCCTTCAGTTTGCTTGGCCCTGTCGGCGATGTCTTCGGTGTCCGGACGGGCTCCGGACAAGTGTTACCGATCCGTGGCGTTGGCGTCATTCGGTTCCGTGGTCCTGCCGGTGACGTCTCTCTGACCGATGTCATCTTCGTCCCTGGTCTTGAGCTCAGCCTCCTTTCCTTGACTGCCCTTGACCGCATGAGCATGGACGTTGTGCACTCGCGTGGTGTTGGCACTATGTCGTTGCGTCCGTCTGGTCTTGTCATACTGCATGCCACCGCCCGTGGCAACCCGTGGCATGTCCCTCGCCTCTCCTCTTCTTCTCCCGTCTCTTCCTCGTCGGCCGCCACAGGCCATGCTTTTGTTACCAGTACGTTTTCTCCTCAGCACACCCGCCTCTTGCACCGCCACCTTTGCCACGTCCACTCCGCCGCCATAGACACCATGCTCCGCACCCAACCGGCCAAGGGCCTTGACCCGGAGACTTTCCCTCTCCTGTGCCCCACTGAGTGCATTGACTGCGCTCAGAGGAAGATGCATTGATCCACGTATCCCTTGTCTTCCTCCCGTGCATCCGCCGCTCTCGACCTGGTCCACTCGGACGTCGTGGGCCCTCTCCCCACCGCGTCCGCCGGGGAACATGGCCGCTATGTCCTCACCCTCACGGACGACTATTCCCGCTACCGCTGGTTCTTCTGCCGGAGGCAGAAGAACCAGCGGTAGCGGGAATAGTCGCTCGGGCCATTCAAGACTGTCTTGTCCTTGCGGAACGCGAGTGTGGCCGCCCTCTTTGCCACTTTCGCTCCGATCGCGGCGGCGAGTACATGGGCGAGGCCACGGCCTTTCTCGCCTCCCGCGGCATCCACCATGAGACGTTTGTGCCCTACACACCCGCCCAAAACGGCGTCTCCGAGCGCTGGAACCGCACCATGGCCGACGCCGTCCGCACCATGCGCGTCGAGTCCGGTCTGTCCGATGGCTTCTGTTTTGAAGCCATGGCCTACATGACCTAGGTCTGGAACCGGATTCCCCACGGTCCTCTTACCCGTCAGTCCACACCCTACCAGCACTGGTGCGGTCGGCGCGCTGACCTCCGCCCTGCTCGCGTCTGGGGCTGCGTAGCCATTGTGTGGCTGCCCGCCCCACATCAGGGCGGCAAGCTTGCCCCACGCGGCCGCCCCTGCACCTTCCTCAGTGTGTCTCGTCAGTCCAAGGCCTGGAGCTTCTGGGACCCGTCCCGGCACTACATCGTCGAGTTCTGCGATGTCCTCTTCTTTGAGGACTTGTTTTCCCGCGACCTCATCCGCTCCGGTTCGTCCGTGTCCCTCCCGTCGCGTGGGGGAGTGGTGAGTCCGTCCTCCGTCCTGTCGCTTCCGGGAGACACAGCACCCCGTCCCTCTGAGCCCGCAGCCCCACTTGCCTCCGCTGGTCCGGAGGGACCAGCAGCCCCGGTCGTGTCCACTGGCCCCTCCGGGCCAGCAGCCCAGTTGCCTCCGTTGGTCCCTCCGGACCAGCAGCCCCGGTCGTGTCCACTGGCCCCTCCGGGCGAGCAGCCCCAGTTGCCTCCGCTGGTCCCTCCGGACCAGCAGCCACGGTCGTGTCCGCTGGCCCCTCTGAGCCAGCGCCAGTCGCATCCACTGGCCCCTCCGGGCCCGTAGCCCCAGTTGCCACCGCTGGTCCCTCCAGACCAGCAGCCCCGGTCGTGTCCGCTGGTCCCTCCGGACCAGCATCCCCGGTCGCATCCACTGGCCCCTCCGGACCCGCAGCCCCAGTTGCCTCCGCTGGTCCCTTTGAACCAGCAGCCCCGGTCGTGTCCGTTGGCCCCTCCGGGCCAGCAGCCCCAGTCGCCCCTGCTGGCTCCTACGGGCCAGGCGCCCCGTCTGCCTCCGTTGGTCCGTCGGACTCAGTGCCTTCTCCTGCCCGGTCGCGGTACACACGTGGCCCAGGCGGTAGCTTCCGACCTCGGCCGGCAGTGAGCGTGCAGACCGTCGCACCATGTCCTGTGGCGCATCGACCCCCTGTGGCTCCACGTGTCTCCTCCACTCCCACAGTCGTGAGTGGGGACCCTGGCACGAAGGCTCTCGGCCTGACCACCTCGGCCATCATCTCCGACCTTCACCCGGGTTCTGCACTGGGCTACGCCATGCTTCATCACGAGCATCGTCATGACGTCATGGTTGCACTCACCCGCATCCCACCTGGAGCTCGTGATGAACACGCCCTCTCTGTCCGGTCCACAGCACGCCCGGAGGACCGAGCCACCCTACGCTAGGCTCGAGCCTCTTCTGAGGCCGCACATTGGGATGTTGCCTGCGCCGAGGAGCTCGCTGCTATCCGGCAGCACTACGTATATGACCTCGTCGACCTCCCTCCAGGTCGGAAGGCCATTGGCGCCAAGTGGGTCTTTCGGCGCAAGTGGAAGCCTGACGGGTCCTTGGACAAGTACAAGGCCCGCCTCACAGCAAAGGGGTTTGATAAGATCCCTGGGGTCGATTACGACCAGATCTTCGCCCCTGTCGGTCGGTTCTCCACTAGCCGGGCGCTCTTCAGCCTGGTCGCCCAGCATGGGTGGGAGCTGCATCAGATAGACGTGAGCAATGCGTTCCTCTATGGCTCACCAGAGGGTGAGGAGCGCTACATGGTGCAGCCCCCAGGCTTCGACGACGGTACTGGGAGAGTCTGGCGGCTACGGAAGGCCCTCTATGGTCTGAAGTAGTCGCCTTGGTGCTGGAACCAGGAGATCAGCAGCAAATTTCTCCGTGGCGGCCTCCAGCGCAACACCGCTGACCCCGCAGTGTTTCTCGGCCCACGAGGTCAGACCCTCGCCGCTGTTCTGGTATACGTTGACGATCTCCTCATTGCGTCACCAGACCCAGCCGCCATCCAGCGTGTCAAGGACTTGCTGCACGCCGCCTACCAGATGATGGATCTCGGGTCTGCCCGAGTCTTCGTGGGCATGGAGCTCGAGCATGACCGCTCCCAGGGCATCCTACACGTCCACCAAGCTGCCTATGTGCAGACCCTGTCAGCTCGCTTCGCCGAGTACCTACCGCTCGTGTCCAGCGCTTCCTCACCCATGTCACCCGATGGCCAAGTGAAGTTGAAGAGTCATGACCCAGCTGTTGTGGGGGAGCAGGTTGATGTGACTACGTATCTGCGGATCATCGGGTCACTGATGTTCCTGGTGACGACAACGCGGCCAGACATCGCGTTCGCCGTCAACCTCCTGGACCAGTTCTCTCAAGAGTCGCGTCACCTCCACTATGAGGCCGCGATCCGAGTGCTGCGCTATGTCGTCTCGACCCCTCGGCGAGGTCTCATGTTCCGCCGTCAGCCGTCCGTCGTGGCAGTGGGCTACACCGACATCGACTGGGCTGGCAGTCCAGACGGTAAGAGTCGCACAGGCTGGATCTTTTTGATCGGTGGCACAGTTGTGTCCTGGCGCAGTGGCAAGCAGGGGTGCATTGCACGCAGCACTGCTGAGGCTGAGTACGTGGCCCTTGGCTCAGACGCGTGTGAGAGTGTGTGGTTGCGTCGTCTGTTGTCCGAGTTGCGTCAGTCTGTCGCATCCATCACCTTGTATTGTGACAATGAGAGTGCCATGGCCATTGTAGACAATGACGGTGTGCATCACACTCGCACAAAACACATCAATGTTGAGTATCACTATGTGCGTTCGTTGTTGCACGACGGCAGCATTAGCATCGTGTGGGTTGAGACAGCACGGCAGCTGGCTGACTTCCTGACCAAGGCACTTAAGCGGGACTCNTTGATCGGTGGCACAGTTGTGTCCTGGCGCAGTGGCAAGCAGGGGTGCATTGCACGCAGCACTGCTGAGGCTGAGTACGTGGCCCTTGGCTCAGGCGCGTGTGAGAGTGTGTGGTTGCGTCGTCTGTTGTCCGAGTTGCGTCAGTCTGTCGCATCCATCACCTTGTATTGTGACAATGAGAGTGCCATGGCCATTGTAGACAATGACAGTGTGCATCACACTCGCACAAAACACATCAATGTTGAGTATCACTATGTGCGTTCGTTGTTGCACGACGGCAGCATTAGCATCGTGTGGGTTGAGACAGCACGGCAGCTGGCTGACTTCCTGACCAAGGCACTTAAGCGGGACTCGTTCAAGAAGGCTGTGAGTTCAGTCGGCGTGCGTCCGTGACTTGCTTTCTTTGTCTCTCTGCCTGCGTCTCTGCGCGTCCCGGGGGAGTCTGTTTGTTGACCGTGTCTCTGCCCGCCCATGTGCACTACGCTTGTGAGTCATGGGGGAGACACCGTTTGATCAGGCACTGACGCCTAGTCAGCGGCTGCGTTGCTAGGAAGCTTCCACGCATTATCTCAGTATGAGTTCATACGTTCTGTTTTTGCCAACCATCCCACTTCTGAGACATGATCACGCCAACTGTTACTTGGTGCAAAGTATTTCTACTAGGTCACAGGCGATGGAGAATATTGGGGCTTTAGGACTCAGTATTGTTTTTGCCAACCATCCCACCCATCTGCCTGCAAGAGATCCTTCATCAGGTCTGAGCTCCGAAGATATCTACTCCAATGTTCTTCCTTCAAAGACTTCTCCAAACTGAAGCATTCCTTCTATCAACGGCTCCGCGCGAGAGGCTATCCGCCTCAATTTCTCTCCAGCATCTTTCAAGACTGGAAGTACCAAGGAAGAGAAAAGCTCCTGCACACAATCAAGCGCAAAACCAAGCATTAGATCGAGAAAAATGGCAAACCCCTCGTGCTGAAGACTCTGTTCACACCACGGACTGAGTCTCTACACTTGGGGGGACTTCTTAGACGTTTTTCAAAACGTCTAAGAAATATCCATCCTNGCTACCACCCATCTGCCTGCAAGAGATCCTTCATCAGGTCTGAGCTCCGAAGATATCTACTCCAATGTTCTTCCTTCAAAGACTTCTCCAAACTGAAGCATTCCTTCTATCAACGGCTCCGCGCGAGAGGCTATCCGCCTCAATTTCTCTCCAGCATCTTTCAAGACTGGAAGTACCAAGGAAGAGAAAAGCTCCTGCACACAATCAAGCGCAAAACCAAGCACTAGATCGAGAAAAATGGCAAACCCCTCGTGCTGAAGACTGTTCACACCACGGACTGAGTCTCTACACTTGGGGGGACTTCTTAGACGTTTTTCAAAACGTCTAAGAAATATCCATCCTGCCGTGTTCAACTCTCGTACTACTCTGGCTTGGCGGCTGCCCCAAAAGCTGAAAAATATTCTTGTGCGTGCAAAATTACCAGTTCCAGTTCAAGACCCGCAAGCGAGCTCTAGTCGCTCCATCGCGACAGCCTCCAGGTCTCATTCTACTGCTGAAACCGGCGCGTTGCGCGTTTCTCNTATCAACGGCTCCGCGCGAGAGGCTATCCGCCTCAATTTCTCTCCAGCATCTTTCAAGACTGGAAGTACCAAGGAAGAGAAAAGCTCCTGCACACAATCAAGCGCAAAACCAAGCATTAGATCGAGAAAAATGGCAAACCCCTCGTGCTGAAGACTCTGTTCACACCACGGACTGAGTCTCTACACTTGGGGGGACTTCTTAGACGTTTTCAAAACGTCTAAGAAATATCCATCCTGCCGTGTTCAACTCTCGTACTACTCTGGCTTGGCGGCTGCCCCAAAAGCTGAAAAATATTCTTGTGCGTGCAAAATTACCAGTTCCAGTTCAAGACCCGCAAGCGAGCTCTAGTCGCTCCATCGCGACAGCCTCCAGGTCTCATTCTACTGCTGAAACCGGCGCGTTGCGCGTTTCTCTCTAGGAATCTGTCGTCGCTTTGTCACTACATATGGTTACGGGACTTTGTTTGTTAGAATATCCGGCACTGATGAAGGCTCACCCGAGCCGAAACTTGTTTGCCATTCTGAAAATTGTTTTCTCTCTCCATTGTGACTTCGCTACCGGCGACAATCTCCTTCATTCTTTTCAAGTTTTTTACTCCCGCTGCCACGAGATGCCTGCAATCTACTCTACGATGGAGAATATCGGGGCTTTAGGACTTCACAAACTCGAACTAGCTCCCTTTTGTAAGTTGAGCTCCAGTCCTGGCCGTCCCTCACTACCTTGCCCTAATCTATCTCTGCAACCTGCTCCACGCGAGGGCTAAGCACACTATGCCACTGCCAAATAGGCGTACAATTTCACACAATGCTCCTAAAAAGTACCTCTACATCGTATTGATCACATTGATGGCAGTGTTGTCTGCGTCATCAGCGGCAACCTCACAGACAAACAAAGAGAGCACATCACGCAGAAGTTGGAAGGGTGGTTGGCCGGCGCGAGGGTGCAGGATGGGAGTCCCCGTCCGTGTCAAGGCTTCTACTGCACGTCATTACAGGACTATGGGACGAGGAGCGCCACGGCCAACCTGGGGCACATCCAGACTCAAATCGGCCAACTCGTTGGCTGCAACGTCGTCGTCGACGTCCGCCTCATCCGCCGACGTGATGTACCGCGCAAAGCTCAACGGCGGCTGACCCACGCGCGTGAAGGGTAGCAGACCGAATGCCCGCGCTGTCCGAATCTGCCTCGCCATCCTCCGCTGCGCCTTCGCCGTCAGACCCGTCTGCATATGCGCCACACGGCACAGCACGTGTTTCAGAGGCAGTGGCCAGAAAGCTTTCGGCGGTCGAGACACAGACAGCGATCGCGGCACAGGAAACTTCCGCGGAAGCACCGACGGCTAAGTCATTGCCATCTGCGTACCAACCGCGATGGGTTTCGGGTTTGTCTGCATGAAAGAGTGACAGAACGATTGGCAAAAAGGCGTGAGCACAGGCGAGGAAAGGGGCTAGACAAACAGCTGCAAGAACTCAACCACTTGCCATGCTGCGTTGCGTGACAACAAACCAACGTCACGTCGGTGAGTACAACCGATCCAGAACTGACCATGACTACAAGCTGCCTGCTCTTGCCTGCTCCTGTCCACCGTATCCTGCCCTTTCTTTGCCATTGCTTGCGCTTGCTTGTGTGCCCTTTCTTTGCCATTGCTTGCGCTTGCTTGTGTGCCCTTCTTTGCCACTGCTTGCGCTTGCTTGTGTGCCCTTCTCCACCACTGACCTCCACTGCCTCTCATCTTGCCACACACTCAGTGCTTGCGCTGCACATTCCTCCCTATTCCCCCCCTTCCCAAGCCTTGCCCGCCTCCATCTTCTTGCCCACACCTGCCAACCCTTGCCCGCACTTGCATGACCTTGCATGCACCTGCCCACGCTTGCCTGCATATGCCTACACGTGCTCACCCTTGCCCGCTTCTGTCTGGCATTGCCTGGCCTCGTTCGCCTTTAACCTCTGCCTGCCACTGCAAAAACACAGCCCACTCCCACTTCTGCTGCTACTGCTGCTGCCGTCAACCTCTGCCTGCTGCACTGCACCAGGCCATGCACCACACCTTCCCATTATACCTGGCTTCATACTGCACTTGGCTTCACATTGCACTTGACTTTGCTCCAAGTGACGCTGCTCTGCCGACCTTGGGCTTGTGCTGAGCCTTAGCCCAAGGATCCCAGTGGGCTCCAGACTCCAGCCCCTTCTTGAAAAGGCAGTTCTAAAGAACCTTCTTCCAGGATGAAAAGAAAAGGGCGATGCCTGCGTGTGCGTGCACCCTCTCTGAACACATTCTGCATCCACCAGCATGGAGATGCTGGCCCAGCATTCTTCTGTGTGCATGCCTTGTCCATGTGTGTTTGTGTGTCCATGTGTGTATGCGTGCAACATCCATGCGCATGCGTTTGCCCTTGTGTACATGTAGGTGTGCCACATGCACAAAGACATTGCAGGGGAGTTACTAGTTGAGAGGGCGAGAAGGGCACACACCTTATGCCGTGGTAGGATGCGACCTGTGTCTGTCATGAAGCGCTGAAGCAACCTCACGTTCTGCAGACCACCGGAAAACAGCAACCACACACTCTCACATTCTGCAACGGTGGAAAAAACCGACCATCTCACGTTTTGCAACGCTGAAAAGCGCACAAACTCGCGTCTGTCCCCGCGCCTGCGCGCACGCGCACGCGCACGCACACACGCACGCATAAAAGAAAACCCACACACTCTCACATCCTGGGAAAAAGGGAAAAAGGAACACACGCTCACACATTCATTGAAAACGAAAACGAAAACACAAACCACAAATCTCACAAAGAACGCTTCAACACAAAATCGAGGGCTTGCAAACTAGGCCATAAAATACTGGGGCCAAACATTCAGACCCAACAACATACTGGGGCCAAAAATCTCAGAGATCCCCC
>SZWC01014293.1:4627-33720 GCA_023375785.1 Penium margaritaceum | reverse complement strand
GGCAATGGTGGCAGCAACGGTGAAGGCTGCTGGTGAGGGTTTCCTCACACCCACCAGCGCAGCATCCAAGGCAGATCCAGACGGCACGTCCAATGTGTGCAACTGCCTTGGCGGCCCCACCACCACTACGGGGCATGGTGAGTGCCTCACGCAGTGCTCGCTCACGGACCCCAGCAGCACACGTGCCACAGGGCTGCAACCGCGGCTGCCCACCACAAGCACTCGCGCTCCCAGTGCGCAAGCTGCGTCTGATACTTTCTCGCGGGGATCCCCGCGCAGGAGGTGGCCCATGCACTTTACCCTACCCTTGACACGTCCTCCACCACCTTTGCCGTTCTCGTTTTCACTGCTGCTGCAGGCAACAGCCTCTGCTCCAGCCTCACACAGCTTCACCGCATCGTTCAGAATCCTTTGGCCCTGCGCCGAGATCGCAAATGATGTGGAGAATGTGATTGGCAGTAGACCAGTTGTGGAGGACGTGCAGGTGAAAACTCAAAACACACAGCTGGAAAATGCAGACGCCGTTTGCTCTACTGCATAGGCTTGACAGAGTAGTGCGCATGTCACCATCTGACAAAAAAAGTCGCGTTTGTTTTTGAAAAACCATGGTAGCCGGCCGGGCTTTGTGATGAGAAAACTGTGTGGGGCATTCTTCTCATCATTGCCAAACACCGATGAGTGAGCACAAGCTGAAGACAAGAGGGAGCACAAGCTGAAGACAAGAGGGAACAAAATCTGATCAGAAGAACCACTCACCCTGGCGAGTGCGGCCTTCTCCATCTCCTCCCTAACATGTTCAGGAAAGAGGTACACATGCGGAGCTTCTCCAATCATGTTGGCAACGCGCGGCACAACGTGAACCACATGGACTATCTCCACTTCTCGCGCTTCCCCCTGCTCCCTATTCCCTTTCGCCTCAGAATCTCCGTCCTTCTTTCTATCAGCGATACCGTTTGTCTCCCCTCTAGCATTGTGCATGTCATGCTGCTGCACATCGGAGTTCAAACCACTGCCACCTTCATCATGAGAATCCAAGGTCCCAGGCGACATCCTGAGATGCCTGCTTTCAAGAAAATCATGGAGCAACGTAGTCACCCTTTGCGGAACACTTTCGGGGTGAAGGGTTTCCTCTGGGCGCGGTGAAGCGCCGGAAGACCAGAAGGTGCTCTGAGGGCTATCACCAGTGCGAAAAGCAATGCTGCTGCTGCTGTCACGCGGATGTGGCTGCTGCTGGTGGTGGTTTTGATGTAGCTGGTGCTGCTGCTTCTGATGCTCAAGGAAGTGGTGGAACGCGGAGGCCATCCTTAGAGGGATAGATTCATGATGAGCATCATCATGGTCGATGGCGGGGAGACTCCTTTCATGGTGTTTGCCACCACCATCATGNTTTACTGTCGACGGGTTGTTGAACTCCCGGATGACGTATCGGGTGGTGCGACTAGCCTGCGCACACTTGCATCAACCAGTACGCTTTGGTGCTAGTGGCTTCCCGCGTTCTCAAGAAACACGTGTCTTCACAAAGGACGTACACCGGTTCCCGTGAGCTTGACCGATACCAGAAAAAGACATCTAGCTTCAGAATGCGCGCTGTCGAGGTCCAAAGGCAACCGTCTTCCGTCATTAGTCCGCTTGCTCAAGAGCCTTCTGGAAGTAGTCAATGGCACGAAGGTTTCCCAGCTTTTCGAAAGTGGAGCAACGGTGACTGCAGGCCGGTGCCTGACGCACCGGCGCACCGACGCCGCATCGGCGCCTGGCCATGGATTACCGAACTACCTCTCCACCACCACGGACCATTCCGACTGCGCAGTTGGCAGCGGCACAGCGCAGCATGAAAAGAGCAGCCAGCTCCTCTCTCGGCAGACGCGAGGTCGAACGCTTCATGCGCCTGAATGAGAGAGAGAGACAGGCGCGAGGGGTGACGACTGTCCGCATTGTCGCACGTGTCGTGCCCGCTCAACAAACCATGATGATGAAGCAAGCCGCATGGCAACTGATCATCATCACGATCGTCATCACCATCATTGATCACGGTGACGGTTGGCCGTCCCATGCCATGTCGGCCCAAACAGTGGGGAGCAGTTGGAGTGAGTGAGCAACACTAGCAGCTGCTACCCTCGGCACCACCGCCACGCGTGTGTCTGCGTCCGCATGCATGCATGTTCATCAGAGACCGGCCACTGGCGATCCGCCTTGCGCCATGGGCCCTCCGCAGACGGCCATCGACCACCGTGGGTCACCATGTGCCGACCATGGGCCACTTCCATGGTCCAGAAACCGCGCGTGAAGCACGTGCGTTAGCTGACGCGAGCGCTGGTACTCGTTCAATGCAAGTAGTGAAACGGAACTCTTCGCCAAGTTTTCGTGTCTCACGTGTGTCAACTGTGTGAGCCAAGGGAGATCATTGTTACCCACCAGGCGAAGCCTGACTTCTACCAGTGAACCCAGAGACAAATTCTCCTGAAATATAAAAACAAAAATAAAAATAAAATTTTATTGAAAAACCAGTTCTGGAACAATGTTCTATTTTTATCTGCAAATGTTCTACCATTGCGTCAAAGTCTCTGTCTTGCATAGCGAAGATTCTTCAACTCCCCATTGCTGCAGATGCTTTGCTTCAATTCATTTTTCCCTTGCATCATGGGGATTATTCAGTAAAAATTTTCAGAAACATGAATGTAATTTCAAACTCAAGAAGCATCACGAAGAGGAAAACACTCACTTGCAAATGCAAGAAAATGGACAAGTGAGAAGAGCCAAGGTTGAATATGTACACCAAAAAAATCATCCATGGCGAGCAATGTGTGCGTTGAAGTGGCATGATCAAACCAAACCAGCCGGTCTAAGAGTCCGTTCTAGGCGGTTTTCATGAACCGAATAGCATTCCAATAGAGCCTATTCAAAAGGATCATCATGTTGAATACTCTTTGACAAAGTTCTAATATGTATCAAACAAGATAGTTAAGATTGTTAGATGAATCTCACCCTTCGAGTGTGCTTTATGGTTTCTCTAAGAAGATCATTGCATTATGAAGAAGCTAAACAACAGATATCGCACGCCTGTTACAAGCTACAATGGCTACATCACCATAAAAACGCGCCGGAAAACATGCCAAAGTTTTAAAAAAAGATTGGGAACGGTAGAAACATCACAAAGAAGAGAAAATGGTTTACTTGAATTCCGTAACTTGAGTAATGAACACATTATACAACTTTTAGTTGTGCCCTGATTATGTTCTAGTTGCGTCATTGTTGAATCCCAATTTGCGTCGTAGTTGCACTCTAGGTGCACCATAGTTGCACCCTGGTTACAGCCTAGTTGAACCTTACTGGTGCCCTAGTTTAGCCCCATTTTCACCCTACTTTCACCCTATTTGTAGTACAGATGGATTATAGCTAGGCTTTAGTTCCAAATTCTTTGTGCCTTCTTTGTGCCCTTGTTTGACCCTTGTTGCACTCTGTTTTCATCTTAGTTGTACCCCAGCTGCATCCTAGTTGCTTGCTCCTTGAGGCGTAGTGCACCAAGCAAGAGTTGAGATGTGACCTAGTTGAGCCCTAGTTGTGCCCAAGTTGAATCCTAGTATTGCCATAGTTACACTTTAGTTTCACACTCATTACGCCCTAGTTGTGTCCTTGTTGCACCTTAGATGCACTTTTGTTAGAGACTAATTGCTCCCTAGTTATGTCGTTGATGTCGTAACCGAATCATATGTACACGCTAAGTGTAATATTGTTTTGTTACTCCTTTAGTTCTGCCTAAGAAGCTTCCTACATGTGCCATAACTTTTCCTTGAAGCAAATCTAATCACACCCTAGTTATGTTCTAGTTACGTCCTAGCATTACACATCAGTTATGCAATGCTTGCGCCCTAGTTACGCACTAGTTTCACCATAGTTCCACCCTAGTTGTACAATTTGTTTGGCCTCGTTATGCCCTAGTGTCTTCGTTATCGCATCCTCATTGATCATTGACTACACCCTAGTTTCACCTTTGTTCCTCCATAGGCGCGCCATTGTTACGCACTTGCAACAATCCTAGTTGCACCCTAGTTGTGCCCTAGATAAGTCTCGGTTAGGCATCGGTTACAACCCGGTTGTACTATGGTTGAAGTGTACTTGTGTCCAATTCACGCCTAAGTTGAACGTTAGCTACATCGTAGCTGCATCCTGCTTGTGCCCTAGGCTCGTCCTAATTCTATGCTTATTGGATCCTAGTTACGCTCAAATTACATCCTTGCAGACCTTGGTTGCACCCTAGGTTCGCCCTGGTCGTGCCCATGCTATTTGCTTGTTGCACCCTCATTTTGCTCTAGTTGCGCCCTAGTTGTACACTAGTTTCTTCCTAGTAATGCCCCAATTGCACCCTCGTACATCCTGGTTGTTCCCTAGTTTCGCTCTAGTTGTACTCTATTTTCTTCAGAGTAACAACTCTCATTGTGGCTTAGTTATGTCACAGCTGTATCCTAGTGCACCCTGAATGGAACCTAGTTGCATCCTAGTTACATCTAAGTTTTTTCCTTGTTATGTCCTAGGAACACCCTAGTTGCACCCTAGTTGGGTCCTTCTGGTGCCCAATTTTCTCCGTATATTCACCAGAGATGTGCCCTAGGTATGCCGTAATGCTTCTCTTGTTGCACCCTAGTTAACCCCTAGTTTATGTCCAAGTTGTGCTTTCGTAGCAAACTAGTTGTCCCCTTGTTGTGCCCTTCATGCACCCTAGTTACACCTAGTTACATACTAGTTGCACCCTAGTTACACCTTAGTTGTACCATAGCTGCACCCTTGTTCCATCCTAAAACACCCTATTTGCACCTTGTTTGTTCTCAATTAATCCTAGTTGTATCCCATTTACACCCTAGTTGCACCCTAGTTGTACCCCAGTAGCACCATAGTTGCACCTTAGTTACGTCCTAGTTGTACCCTAGTTGTATCCTCGTTGCGATCTAGTAGTANTCCAAGTTGTGCTTTCGTAGCAAACTAGTTGTCCCCTTGTTGTGTCCTTCATGCACCCTAGTTGCACCTAGTTACATACTAGTTGCACCCTAGTTACACCTTAGTTGTACCATAGCTGCACCCTTGTTCCATCCTAAAACACCCTATTTGCACCTTGTTTGTTCTCAATTAATCCTAGTTGTATCCCATTTACACCCTAGTTGCACCCTAGTTGTACCCCAGTAGCACCATAGTTGCACCTTAGTTACGTCCTAGTTGTACCCTAGTTGTATCCTCGTTGCGATCTAGTAGTACCATAGTTGCACTCTAGTTGTGTCCTCTTCATGGCACAATAATGCCATGGTTTGCTTCTGTTTTGACGTCGTTCAGCCCAATTTGCACCCTAGTTGGACACTATTTGTACCCTTTTTGCTCTCTAGCTGCGCTATAGTTGGGACCTAGCTGTACCCCACATGGATCCTAGTTTTTCCTTGGTTTTCCGATGTTTGCACCCTATTTGTTCCCTAGATGCACCCTAGCTTTGGCCTACCTACGTCCTTGTCATGTCATAGTTATGCCATTGTTGCGCCCTAGTTTAACCCTAACTTCACCCTAGTTACATCCTGTTTTTGACATAAATGTGCCCTAGTTGGACCCAATATGTACCCTAGTTTCATCACGATTGTACCC
Source organism: Penium margaritaceum (assembly GCA_023375785.1). Taxonomy (NCBI): domain Eukaryota; kingdom Viridiplantae; phylum Streptophyta; class Zygnematophyceae; order Desmidiales; family Peniaceae; genus Penium; species Penium margaritaceum. The sequence goes on along the minus strand of SZWC01014293.1, from coordinate 28,101 downwards.
TAGTTGTATCCTAGTTGCACCATATTTGTGTCTTAGTTGTGCCCTTTTTGCACCCTTGTTGCACCCTAGTTGTACCATTGTTGCGCCATAACTTCACCCTAGGCACGCCTTAGTTTTGCCCTCATGGTTGCGCTCTAGTTTGCATGTAGTTGAACCCTAGCTTTGTCCTAGTTGCACAATGGAAGTGGCGTAGTTGCGATGTTTTTGCAATGTACTTGGGCGCTAATTGTGAGTTAATTGCCCCTTTGCTGCGTCCTAGTTTCTCCCTAGTTGTATGCTGGTTGCATCCTAGTTTTGCCATGGTTGTGTTCCAGCATTTTGTCCTAGTTTCACCATAGCTTCACCCTAGTTGCTTCTTAGTTGGACCCTGTTTGCATGGTTTTCATACCCTAGTTTTGACCTAGTCTCACCCTTGTTGCCCCATTTTTGTGTCCTACATACTCCTTTGTGCCCTAGTTGCACCCTAGTTGCACCTACTGGTGTCCAAGTCATGCACTTGTTGCACCCTTGTTGCAAACTAGTTCTACCCTTGTTGTGAACTAGTTCTACCCTAGTCACACCCTAGTTGTCCCCTTTTTGTGTCAAAATTGCACCCTCATTACGTTCTAGTATAACCCTAGGTGCACTCTAGGCGATCCCTAGTTGTCACCTGGTTGCATCCTAGTTGCACTCCACTTGCATCCTAGTTACGTCCTAGTTACGTCCTAGTTGTGCCTCAGTTGTCCCCTTGTTGGGCCCTATTTGTGCAATGATTGTGCCTTTGTTGTGCCCTAGTAACATTGTACTTACACCCTAGTTGCACCCTGGTTGACTCCTAGATGTATCCTAGTTGCACCTGAGTTGTGTTCAGGTAGAGTCTCACTTACTGCATAGTTGTGTCCTTGTCGTGGCCTTGTTCCTCCCTAGTTGCACACTAGTCTCGTCCTTGCCGTTTTCTTGTTGCACACTAATAACATCCTATTTGTGCCCTAGTTGCGCCATAGGTGCACCCTAGGTGTATCCCTGTTGCACCTTAGATGCACCATAGTTGTTACGTACCTGTGCCCTAGGTACGCCCTAGTCACACCCTCTGTGTGTCATACTTGTGCCATAGATATGCCCTAGTTACAACCTTGTTGTACCTTTGTTTCTCCATATGTACGTCCTAGTTGTGTTCTTGTTGTGTCCTAGTTACGTCCTTGTTACATAATGTTTACGCCCTAGTTCCGACCTTGTGTCCTAGTTCAAACCTAGTTATACCAAAGCTCCTCTGTGGTCATGCCCTTGCTTCATCTTAGATTTACTTTATTTGCAGCCTAGATGTGCTCTAATTGCGCTCTACTTGGGCCCTAGTTATGCCATCATTTTGCTCTGCATATTCCTTCGCTATGTCCTACATATGCTCTTCTTCCACCTTTATTGTACCCTAGTGGCTCTTGGAAAATCCCTATCTCTCTCATTTCTCCTTCGATCGACAATTTGACTACACCAGTAGAAGTTTCATGCCGTCATCCCTTTACCCTCCAAGTTTCAGCTCCATTCAATGGTTCGATGGTTTGCAACAGGCAAAAAGAGATAAGTGGCATAGTTTCTGCCATAACTGACCAGAAAGAGAAAAGTGACATACCTAGGTTGAGGGACTTGGCACGGGAGAAGACGAAGGGCCGGTAGAGAGAACGCCACTCTCTCGCCATACCCTCCTGTCCGTCCCACGTGGTGGGGCATGGTATGGCTGTGGGTAGGCCTCTTTAGACATCCCACTAATGCATCCATATACGGCCCTATCTACTTTGCTCTACTTGTCCTACGACAATGGTGGCATGGACATGGAGTGCATACATTCCAGCGTGATTTGTGGAAGTCGATGGAATGGCTTTGGACGCAAGGACCGAGAGTGCGAGCACCGGCTCCTCTCGATCTCCTACACTAATGTGGTAGTTGTGCAACAACGGGGACAGATGCCGAGGACCGTGAGATCGAGAGAGTAGTTTTCATAAAGGAGCAGATCAACGGTGGGAGATCACGGGGAGAGCGACGGGTTGACTACAGCAGTCGATTGACCAAAAGTGAGAGCATTGGCTCCTCTCGCCTTAAAAAGAACTGAGGGCGCTGGACGTTCACCAACCTCGGTTGCTCAAGACCGGCATCCGGTACGGCCGTGACTGCCAAAAAACAGACACCGGAGTACCAGACATTCTGAGGCTCGATGAGCATCTTGCTTCTTTGTAATGCCTAGTGATCAGACTAGTACAGCTACGTAGAAGTTTTAATTGTAAACTGCTTCGTCTGTGCTACCCATTTTCAAGTATAGTACATCGTTGGAACTCTAGCCAGGTACGCTGGTCTGGATGGAAGAAGCAATGGAGGTGCGCAGAGCGCGCCGGGAGGTGCGAGAGCAGCCCCACACCCCGTGGTCGCGTATACCCCCCAGGTGCAGAAAATGATTTCAGAGAAATGGACCAACAGAATTGAGAGGAGAAACATTCGGCGCATAGGGGCAGTCGTACACTATAGCCAGGTATGCCGGTCTGGATGGAAGAAACATCAGAGGTGCGCAAAGCGCGCTGGGAGGTGCGAGCGCGGTCACGCACCTCGTGGTCGCGTACACCCCTCTGGTGCAGAAATGATTTTGAAAAAATGGATCGACAGAATTGAGAGGAGAAAAAATCGGCGCGTACAAGCAGTTTTACACTACAGCCAAGTACGCCGGTCTGGACGGAAGAAGCAGTGGAGGTGCGTGGAGCTCGCCGGGAGGTGCAAGCGCAGACACGCACCCAGTGGTCGCGTATAACCCCCCGGTGCACAAATGATCTCTGAAAATTTGACCAAAGGAATTGGGAGGAGAAAAACTTGCCACGTACAGGCGATCGTATCCTACAGCAAGGTACGCCGATCTAGATGGAAAAAGCACCCGAGGTACACAGAGCGCGCCAAGAGGTGCGAGCGCAGCTACGCACCCCGTGGCCGCGTACACCCCCCGGTGCAGAAATGATTTCAGAGAAATGTACTGACGGAATTGAGAGGAGAAGCATTCGGCGTGTACAAGCAGTTGTACACTACAGCCAGGTACGCGAGTCCGGGGGAGAGGCACCGGAGGTGTGTAGAGCGTGTAAGGAGGTGCGAGTGCAGCCATGCACCGCGTGGTCTTGTACACCCCCCCGGCGCAGAAATGATTACGGAAAAAATGGACGGATGGAATTGAGAGGAGAAAATTTCTACACGTACAAGAAATCGTACACTACAGTCAGGTATGCCGGTCTGGATGGAAGAAGCACTGGAGATGCGCAGAGCACACCGGGAGGTGCGACTGCAGCAACGCACCCCGTTGTCGTGTACACCCCGCTGGTGTAGAAATAATTATGGAGAAATGGATAAACAGAATTGAGAGGAAAAATATTCGGCGCATACAGGCGGTCGTACACTACAGCTAGGTATGCAAGTCTGGATGGGAGAGGGAGCGGAGGTGCGCAGAGCGCGCCGGGAGGTGCGAGCGTAGCCACGCAACCCGTGGTCGTGTGAACCCCCGCGGTATAGAACTGATTGAGGAGAAATGGACCAACAGAATGAAGAGAAGAAACATTCGACACGTACAGGCAGTCCTAAACTACAGCCACTTACATCGGTTTGGATGGGAGAAGCACCGAAGGTGCGTACAGCGCGCCAGGAGGTGCGGGCGCAGCCATGCACCCTGTGGTTGCATACACCCCCCCCCCCCGTGTTGAAATGATTACGGAGAAACGGACCGACAAAAATGAGAGAAGTATTTCGTGCAAACAGGCAGTCGTACACTACAACCAGGTAAGCCGGTCTGGATGGAAGAAACACTGGCGGTACGCAGAGCGCGCCGGGAGGTGCAAGCGCAGCCATGCACCCTGTGGTTGCATACACCCCCCCCCCCCGTGTTGAAATGATTACGGAGAAACGGACCGACAAAAATGAGAGAAGTATTTCGTGCAAACAGGCAGTCGTACACTACAACCAGGTAAGCCGGTCTGGATGGAAGAAACACTGGAGGTACGCAGAGCGCGCCGGGAGGTGCAAGCGCAGCCATGCACCCTGTGGCCGCAAACACACCCCCAGTGCAGAAATGCTTTTGGAGAAATAGACAGATTGAATTGAGGGGAGAAAATTTGACGCATACATGCAATCGTACACTACAGCCAGGTACGCTGGTCTGGATGGGGGAGGCACCAGAGGTGCGCAGAGCGCGTTGGGAGGTGCAAGCACAGCCACGCACCCGTGGTCGCGTACACCCCCCGATGAAGAAATGATTTCGGAGAAATCGACCGACAAAATTGAGAGGAGAAAAACTCGGCGCTTACAGGCAGTCATACACTATAGACAGGCATCCCGGTCTGGATGGGAAAAGCACTGGAGGTGCGCAGAGCGCACCAGGAGGTGCGAGCGTAGCCACGCACCCAGTGGTCGAGTACACCCTCCCGGTGCAGAAATGATTTCGGAGAAATGGACCGAAAGAATTGAGAGGAGACAAATTTGGCACTTACAGGCAGTCGTACACTATAGCCATGTACGCCGGTCTTGATGGAAGAAGCACCAAAGGTGCACAGAGCGCGCCAGGAGGTGCGAGCTCAGCCACGCACCTCGTGGTCGTGTACACCCCCCTGGTGCAGAATGATTTTGGAGAAATGGACCGAAAGAATTGAGAGGAGAAAAACTCGGCGCGTACAGGCAGTCGTACACTATAGCTAGGTACGCCGGTCTGGATGGAAGAAGCACCGGAGGTGCACAGAGCACGCCAGGAGGTGCGAGCGCAGCCACGCACCCCGTGGTCGCGTACACCCCCCTGGTGCTGGAATGATTTTGGAGAAATGGACCATTAGAATTGAGAGGAGAAACATTCGGCGCGTACAGGTAGTCGGACACTACATCCAACTACACCTGTGGAATTGAGAGTATTACATGCATCATTTAATGTATTAATTGTATTATTAGTTTACAGGGATGGTGACTAAAACTTGCCCTCAACTTCCATTCTAGGTTCAACGTCCCCGTGAAATTGCTCAAGTTGCCACCCCCCCATCTCCCTCTGGTTTTCTTTCTCCACTGCGGTTCACCTTGCATCTCCGTCCATGTTTGAAAGGCGAGTAGGAACGACCAAGTTTTTCCATGTGCGTCGTCGGAATATTCACTGTTCCGCCATGGTGAACTTGATTTTCCTCCTTTTTCGATGGAATAGGCCTCATCACACCGTGTGGAACATGATTCATCCACTTAATCGACAATAGAGGCATTGACGAGTCATATGCAACATGTTTTTTTACATTGATTGACAAAATAGGTACTTCCGTCATATGGAACAAGAGTTTTCATCTATGTCGACAGAATTCCCATCTTTCTGTTCTCTACAACTAAGTTTTTCTTCTCTTTGAACCTGTTTCATATCAAATGGGTTTTTTTTTTCTCGTAGGAAAAATAGGAATAGTCCCGTCACAAATTTCCCTCTTTCATGCAACTGGTGCTATCAAAATAGGCATTGACGTGGAAGTGGGTTCTTGCTCTTAGACGACAATATAGGTGTAGACGACTCTTGTGCAAGAGAGGTTTCACATTCATCCACGGAATGAGGGTTTCCCATCAGATGAATCAAGGCTTTCTCCTTTTCGTCAGAAATCAAGCTTTCCCGTTGTCTACAACAGGATTTTCCATCGCTTCAACAGAAATCAAATTCTCATTTCATAAGAAACACGTTTAATCAGTTGCATAGACGGAGTAACAGTTGTCCCGTCACATGCACCTGGATACATCTCGTTTTGTCAACAAAAGAGGTATATGTGATTCAAATCGAACTATCATTTTCTTCAGTCTCGTTGATGCAATAGGAATTTCCCTTTCTTATGCAAAAGGAATTTCCTCCTTTGAGCACCATACAGGATTTTTTCCATTACATTCGGCTGGGTTTTCCTCCCTGTCGACAAGATGGCCAACCTGATAACCAGGTTTTCCCTGTTTGTTCTTTCGTTTGCCCTGATGTAGTGAACACGGGTGCAGCCTTTAGTATGTGCGGTTCATGATTAGAATGTCAGTGTGCCTCATAAGTACGCTCCTTTCCCTTCGGTGTTGGCTTTAGTCTGAGCCCAGATGTAGTTAGCTCGCACTCGCAAAATCCGTAGCTGAGTGGTGTTGCAACATGCCGCATCTACTCCAGTGAGCGTAGTCAATCCATGGCCATTGCTGTGGGCCCAAGACCCTGTCAGAGGCTTGTCATGTGTCACCCATCCAACCATGGTGGAAGCTGGGTGGTCAACGAAGAGTGCTCCTAGGCCTATCGGGTCAATCATCCTCCTTCTCCTGTTCTTGGTTACGTGGGTGGTCCACGGGCGGTTGCCGCCTTTTTCCGTGCACATCCTTCACCCAACAGTGAGTTTCTTTAGGATTTGTTTTGTGTACTAGAATTCCCGTCCTCCCTGTCTAGTTTCGTTCTTTGTGTTGTTTTCATTTATCTTCAGGGTTGATAGCGTCCGTCCCTTGTTTCATGTAACATAATCTCCTCACGTGCTTGCCTCTTTGCCATGTCCCAATTGTTCCTCTGCTTGCACCGTCGCCGACACTCTATGCCTTCTGCTTCTGTTTTGTTGAAAGACCTGTGGATCCACTGTCCATTTGTATGACTTGACGTCGTTGCACATTTCTGGCCAGATGGTATGACCATCCCGCCAAGGTGGGAGAGATCCGCGACCCAGTCATGGTGTCGCTGTGAGCTACAACAGCCATCCACCTCTAGCTCGACGAACGCGACATCACCTTCCGCCACTCGGTGCAGTCAAATGGCCTATTGACATTGCACTATTGCGCAGTAATGCTGGCAATCTAAACGTTAGGTGCTACATTTGCAAAGAAACTAGGAGGAATACCATTGCAACAGATCTCGTCCGTTTGCATGATACTGATCGAGCTAGCTTTCCTCCCCCATCTCATCGGAAGAAGAGAAATTCTCGTGACAGTGATGTCATTGCCAGACTTGTGGGCAGCGGTGGTATGTGGATATGCCCAAACAGGACATGCAGGGAAAGACACTCAACTACACAGCGCACTAAGGACGGAGCTGGCAGGTTTGCAATCGCGGCTGGACACATCAGATGGTACTGCAAAAGGTACGTCCGATCTGCATGTACATGGTTTCATGCTAAAAATGGAACAGAGTCAAGTGTCATGTGTATTCAAAATGTAACACATAGTAGGTAACCTAAACAACTGTAGTTTAAATGTGAACGTACTTAGAACTGGTCTCAAACATTGCTTTCTATTTTCCAAGTGTGTTGTTCTTCGCTTGAAGGTTGAAGACTTTGAAGGCCTGTTTTTTCGTGATGAAGCCTTTGACACATGGGCTCAAAACCCAACAAAATCAATATGCCCTCACTGTGCTCCCAATGTTGGGCGTTCCGACAAGTGTTACCCAGATGCGCCAGATCCACCTTGCCCTGGAATCAGTGCACCTAATGCCCGTGTCCCTGCGACGCCTGCTGGTTTCCTCCACGCGTTTCTTAACATTGTGGATGATCAAGGGGAAGATGGTGTTGGTGGTGGAGATGGTGCTGGTGCTGGTGGTGGTGATGGTGTTGGCGGGGGAGACGGTGATGGAGGAGATCGCGGTGATGGAGGTGATAACGCGGATGGCGAGAGCGATGGAGCTATGGGCAATCCAAGTGGAGGGGCGGAACACCGCCTCGATGAGCCAAATGAACGCTACCGCCGTGGAGCTGACTTGAACTCACAGCCATCGGTATGTGTTCACCTAAGTGGACATTGCAATTTTAGAATTCTCCTGAATTCACGTAGATTGGTTCGATCCAATAGTTGCGCGAATGACTGCAGGTTCGTCAAGCTCCAAGAGTGAGATTANTTCTCCTCCTGTCACAACATGGAGAAAGTGGGGCAGGGGAGTTGGCTGTTCTTGTGCCTATGCAGGAAAGCACCACAAGTGCGTTCACACAGAGTAGGTGGAAAAACATCTTGTTCGACCTCCGACTGCAATGTACCATGAACTCTTTCCGCTGGTATCTCTGGTCATTTCTCTGAATTTGTATCCCACGTTTTCGTTACTGGATTCTTCCCCCATGAGCGGGGGCGCATGTGTGGTTGTGTGGGGTTTGTTGGAAGGCCAAGACTCCGGCCAGTTCCGTTTCTCCTGTGACGGTAGGATTGGGAATTGTACCCCCCACTTGGAAATTCTTCAAGAGCACCATCAAGAGGCTGAAACATGGTTTGCACCCGCAGACAATGACTCACTCCGCCGTATGCACCGTGTTGACGAAGTGGTGGTGGAGATTGAAACGTGTTTGACATGTGACCCATCTGTGGGTCATCTCTCGGAAGAACACAAATAGGCGAAGTGGACGCTCTGCCAGTGGCCTCGGTTGAAATCGTTTCAGAAGATCAATGTTCATGCGAGTTTACACCCTTCAAGAGATGGCCCTCCTAAAAAAGTTGTCCAAAAGGCAAAGAAGGCATTCAAAGATAGGTTCGTCCTTCGTGCTCCAAAGCCGACAACGGAGCATTGCCCCTGTGGACATCGGTGGACATGGGTATGTTCTTTGTCTGATTCATTAGTACAAATAAATGTCTCATGCTACGTTCTCATTTTAAACTTCAGTCCACTCTTTACTTGAAGACTAAAAAACATTATGTGTTTTGGCAGGCCTTCAGAATCATCAAGCTACATGATCTGTACCATGGTTCAAAGCTGGTATGTGTGAAAGGGAAGCCAACCCTGTTGTTGCATAGCATTAAGCCTATCTCATATTGATGATGATGTCGGCGTTGTGCAAGTTCCCGTGCAACATTCCCGGACTGCGCACTGCAATTGCACTCTATTCACTGATGGGAACATTGATGGAATCTTCATTTTCACCGCGTCAACAGCGTTGACCCACTCTACCATGCTCTTTGTCTTGACATTCACGTGCAATGGGTCCTTCGTTCCAGCAACTCACGGAGCTGTCAAGTTCTACGAGAAACTGACAGAACCTCTAGAGTTTCCTTGTCAATTAACGCTTGCGAAAGCTTTGCAAGCTTATGTGAAACTGATTGATGTGGAGGGTCTTGGTACTTGCTGTTCAAAATGTGGTTTCTATCCCTCCAGGATTGTGTGTGATGGAACAGCTCTCATCAACAGAAATGGGGACACATCGGACCACATATTATACACTCAACCACAGCCCAAAACTTTGGTGCCGAGGCCGCGTGTTGCCAAGCGTCTCATCGCAGATGGCCATGCACGGGTTTTGCTGGCCTGTCTTGCCGTTTGCCGCCGCCAGCATGACCTGTTCGTGCAATCGGACATGGATTCCTTGCTAACAAAGCTTCGCGCGTGCAGGTCAAGTGGAATACCTGGTCTTGTTGAGGAGGCCAAAGTCTTCAAAGTCGATGGAGAAGGAGTTAGTGTAATTCCAATCTTATGAGCTTCATCTAAAAAGATTGCAATTGAGTATTGAAAATAGCAATGTGTTAATTCAACGTGAACGTGTCTATTTTGCAGTTCTACACAGTGAACAAAGACATGAAGGAGTTGCTCTATACTTTGGGAACTCGGGGCATAGATTCGTGCCTTCTGGATGGTGCAGCTGCCTCTAACTTAAGAACGCTCCTTACGGACCCCGCAAACATGACGTTGTCGAGGTGGCAGAACATCATGAATGTCATGCCAATCGTTGCAAAAGCATTGGATGTTTACATGAGGGGAGTGTTGATGGAGTACAAAACATGCATGACATCAGCTACATGGTTGGTTGCAAGAGAGAGCCTGTCTCCATCACTCGTCGATACTCTAGAGAAGTTGCTCAACATCAATGAGGAAGCGTTGGTGAGTAATTCTTGCAAACGCAGAAGTTATGCCTCATGCTTCATAGACGAGTGAACTCAATAATTCATTCTTCATTATCTTTGCAGACGACAGAGGTGACCTTCACTCCAGCCGACGGAATAGTGATTCCAACAGCTTGTTACCCACATTGACCACAACTTTGTGGAAGGCCACTGTACAACAACTTGGAGAGAGCAGATGGACAAAGCATACAGCGGGGAGATGATGCCAAGTGTGCCGCTGATGATGACAAGAGCAAGCAAACAAAAGCGACTACAAGAATTTTTACTGTGGTATGCCTGCATCTACTGATCTATGGGTTTCACGTTATGTTCAACGGTGAATCTCCCTATGACATATTCACAACTCTGCTCACACGATTTCTTGTTAATCGCCGGCCACAATTTGCGTTCTACGACAATGCATGTAAGCTGTACTCATATGTCTTGGGGAGAGAGCCCGGCATGCTGTCCAAAACCAGGCTGCACTGTGAACGATTCCACTTCGGGCATAGAGACGCAGCAAAGCACACTTGCTCTTCGGCGTTCAGTCCAGAAATTTATAGCTATCTCCAAGGTGAGAACACACTTATTCCCTCATTTGTCATTCTAGTCCTCAATATGGTGTTATGTTGTCCAACCTAACCTGATGCAAATGCTCAATGTGTGCAGGTGCAAACACATCAGCAAATGAACAGGTGAACCGTTTCATGTGGCGTTTCACTGCGCCAAGTTTTACTTACGCCATCCAGAACTTGATGGACATCTGTAGAGTTGTGTTTTCTTACCGGACATTCCGCAAGAACAAGGAGCGTGTGCATGTGGAAGGGGGAAATGAAACTTCTTTAGAAAATGTTAGCCTTAGCAGTGATCTTTGAGTGACATGTTTTACTTCTTTCAAGTCAAAATTAGCCATGTTTTCTACGTACCTTTGACTTAACCTTGCTATTGTTTGGAACGTGAACTTGCAAAAGAAACATTCTACTATGAGATGCTTAACAACTCACAGAGGGAATATCAAGTAACACACACCTCTTCTTTCTGTCATCAAAAGAAAACATGTACTCTACTTTCTAGGTAATGATGCTAAATTGTATTCAAGGAAAAGAGCACCTTAGAGTGCGCCAGAGAGCATACAAAAGTGTGCTCTCTGGCACACTGTTGAGAGTGTCAACAATTGTTCTTGTTGACAACAATTGGTAACAACTTGTCATCAATTGTTGACACATGAATTTGCTTTGCTAACAGTAATGAAAAGAAGCAGACAGTAGATTTGCTAACTATTGTCTTTGAGAGTAACTGGTCGTGTCAACAATATTTTTTAATTTACTCTCAAAAGATGGTGATTCCAATCAACATGTCACACAACATTACCATCAATGTTAAGTAACACACCTTTCTTGTTTTTCTGTCATAAATCGAAAACAACATTAGCTTTTCAGCTAATGTTGCTACTTCTATGCTGTCTTCCAGAGTGTTCTCTCTGGCACACTCTTGAGAGTGTCAACAATTGTTATCAATTGAAAGCAACTTGCTGTCAAACAATTCTTTGAAAGTAACTTGCTGTCAAACAATTGTTGTTGACAACTTGTCATCAATTGATGACACATTTAAGTTGCTTTGTGAAGAGTAGTTAGCAAAGCAGACAGTAGCTTACCTAACTACTGTCTTTCAGAGTAACTGGTGGTGTCAACAATAATTGTTAATTTGCTCTCAAACGATTGTGATTGCCATCAACATGGAAACCAGAGCCACTGTTAAAGATCATTATTTCAAAAGATTGTGATTGCCATCAACATGAACCACTGCAACTGTTAATCAAATATGTGACCAAGTTGTGAGCAAGGCTGCTGTCATAAGATCTTTCACATTCCAGTGTAACAAAGTGAATGGTTGCAAACAGCTATCATTTGCAAACATGTAACTTCAGCAGACATGTAGAAGTGTACTCATATTACATAACCAATTGATTTCTGTTATCCATGTACGTGTCAACACACGTTATGGACTTCATTGTACAATGTATACGCGCTTCTCAATTTCAACACTTCCAAACTTTTCTGCAATGACTCTCATGAAAGTATTGGAAATCTGTGATAACAATGTATTGCATTATACCCACCCATGAGCACCAACCCATATACGATCATCATCATGCCTATGCACAACCAGTAAGTCTAGTCCATTTGCCACATCTACGTGGCAGTACTGTTTTTTCTTCTAAAATGGAAGTTGCCACGTTTCACAGCCGTCCCACAGGGTTGATGGATTTTCTAGATGACCTGTACGCTGGGGCTGACTTTGCTCTGATACAGTCTATCTCGACAGTCTTGATCAAACTCGAGCAGTCTTCAGATGTTTAGAGGTAGTCGCCTTCAACACCTTCACCCCCTTCAACCCCTGATCTGCACATGTACATGTCAATGGTTAGTTTTTGAACAGTTGCATGTCCCACAAAGCAACTTCACATTCAACAACTTACTTACCATGAGTACGTGATTCGTCTTCATTTTCCTCGGCTACGGGAATCCCATGATGGTTACGGAGTCTTGTAGATCCCTGCTCCAATGAAACTTGCTCCAATGTGAGAGAAACTGTCGTCCTCATCGTCTGATTTATGTTCGCCAATACGTTGACAAAGCTCTGAAAACATGCAAACATTACATCAGTTTAGGCACATCGATAATACAGCCATGTACTACTGTTAGTTTTGCAGAATGTACCTGACACTGTTGACCGTGGAAGTGCCACTCTTGAAGTATCTGTTGCATCANGTGAATGGTTGCAAACAGCTATCATTTGCAAACATGTAACTTCAGCAGACATGTAGAAGTGTACTCATATTACATAACCAATTGATTTCTGTTATCCATGTACGTGTCAACACACGTTATGGACTTCATTGTACAATGTATACGCGCTTCTCAATTTCAACACTTTCAAACTTTTCTGCAATGACTCTCATGAAAGTGTTGGAAATCTGTGGTAACAATGTATTGCATTGTACCCACCCATCAGCACCAACCCATATACGATCATCATCATGCCTATGCACAACCAGTAAGTCTAGTCCATTTGCCACATCTACGTGGCAGTACTGTTTTTTCTTCTAAAATGGAAGTTGCCACGTTTCACAGCCGTCCCACAGGGTTGATGGCTTTTCTAGACGACCTGTACACTGGGGCTGACTTTGCTCTGATACAGTCTATCTCGACAGTCTTGATCAAACTCGAGCAGTCTTCAGATGTTTAGAGGTAGTCGCCTTCAACACCTTCACCCCCTTCAACCCCTGATCTGCACATGTACATGTCAATGGTTAGATTTTGAACAGTTGCATGTCCCACAAAGCAACTTCACATTCAACAACTTACTTACCATGAGTACGTGATTCGTCTTCATTTTCCTCGGCTACGGCAATCCCATGATGGTTACGGAGTCTTGTAGATCCCTGCTCCAATGAAACTTGCTCCAATGTGAGAGAAACTGTCGTCCTCATCGTCTGATTTATGTTCGCCAATACGTTGACAAAGCTCTGAAAACATGCAAACATTACATCAGTTTAGGCACATCGATAATACAGCCATGTACTACTGTTAGTTTTGCAGAATGTACCTGACACTGTTGACCGTGGAAGTGCCACTCTTGAAGTATCTGTTGCATCAACTCAGCACATTTAAAAAAAAATCAGTCAGTACATCCAACATTAGGCGAAATATTATAAGATGCAACACTCACTGACGACACAATGTACCTCCTGTGTCCACAATGTGCGTGCCCCTGATGATCACTCGCTCCAGTCCATTGAAAAAATTGTTGCTCGCATCGTGTAAGCCTTTGAGATAGTCTCTAGCCATATGAAGAAGATCTTCCATTTCCAAGAGAGTTTGCGGCGGGCTCCTCAGGAAATTTGCAACAAGAGGTTTGTACCCATCTGTCATCATTCCACCAAACGTTCTGTCGGGCACTCCTTGTCCACACTTCCCCCTAGAGCTCGCAAAATCGTATGTTAGCTCGTCAAACACTTCCTGCAAAAAGACGTAGCAATTCCGTCAACTACATCAATCCATTTGTCACATATACAATGGTAAAAGAAACGTTCAAGCAAACAGACGTTACCGATTTGTGCTGGTTGGCAGTATCTGGCTGAGTATGGTAGAAACGTTCATCCAAGAGAGTGTGATCTGCCTGCTACAAAGATTGAACAATGTTTGAACACTGTTGAGGGAAACCAGTTATTCCAGCTTGTTACTCGTACGCAAATAGGTCCTGCTGCTGCTAGCCATCAAAAGACACTCCAACTTGCTGCCCAAGCACACAAGTCCGGTTCAGTTGCAAAAAATCATTGTACACAAGGCAGACATCCTCTAGGCACTGGAGAAACGTACCGGAGGCGTTGGTTCTCCAGACGGCTGCAGGTTTGTAACTCCTCCGCAAGTAGTCCCAAGAGTTGCAGACTGGCCAGCTTCTAATGGCTGGCTATCTTGTGCGGACTGACCACCTTCAGTTGAATGTGCAACCTCTGCTGACTGATGAACTTCCGCAGCCTGAACTAATTGCGTGACCTAGGCGACTTGCGACGACTGAGCGGGTGGAGGGATTTGAACACCTTTGGGGATCTAAATACATGGAGTATTCAGATCAATGATGTGCGGAGACTCAACGGTTTGCGTGCCCTGACCTGCGTGCGGGGACTGACGGACAGATGCGGGCGGCGGGAACTCACCAACAGTCGGTGACTGATGCGTGGGTTGAGCCACTTGCAGGGACTGACCGGGGTCAGGGAACTAGTCGGAATGCAAAGGCTTGCCAAACTGCAAGAGTTGACAACTACGGCGGCTGACCGGACTACAACAGCAGACCGATCTGCAATAGCTCTACGGCCTGCGGGGCCTGACCGCATTGCCTGTCTTGACACGGCTTGGGGACCGGTCTGGACGGCGGGACCTGACCGGACGGCGGGACTTGATCGGACTGCGGGACGTGACCGGACGGTAGGACCTGACTAGACGAGGGAACCTGACTAGACGGCGGGAGCTTACCTGGCTGAGGGAACTGACCGGGCTGCGGGATTTGACCAGGCTGCAGGAACAAACCGGACGGCAGGACCTGACCGGAAGACGGGACCTGACTAGACGTCGGGACCTGACTAGACGTCGGGACCTAACTAGACGGAGGGTACAGACTAGACGGCGGGACCTGACTAGACGTCGGGACCTGACTAGACGTCGGGACCTAACTAGACGGAGGGTACAGACTAGACGGCGGGACCTGACTAGACGACAGGACCTGACTAGACGAAGGGACCTGACTAGACGGCGGGACCTGACTGGACGGTTCAAACTACGCTGGCTGCGGGAACTCACCTAGCAGTAGTAACTGACCTGGCTGCGAGAACTGACTTGGTTACGGGAACTGATTGGATTGGGCGAACTGACCTGACTGAGGGAACAGACGTGGCTGCGCGTAATGACCAGACTACGGGGGGTGACAAGACTGAGGGAAGTGACGGGACTACGGGGAGTGACCGGACTACGGGAACTACCTTGCATTCGAGGATTGACCATACTGTTGGAACGAACCGGACTGCCGGAACGGACCTTGCTGTGGTAACTAAGCTAACTTCGGGAACAGACTTGGCTGCGCGGTAAGAGCAGACTACGAGAATGGACCAGGCTACGGCAACTCACCAGGTGCGGTAAACTGACCAAGACCGGCAGTGGCAGAATCACCGGTAGGGACAGCAACGGTGGCGGCAACGGCAGCAATGGTGGCGGCAGTAGAGGCTGTGACAATAGAAGTAGCGGCAGCAGTGTCGGACGCAGAACTATCTATCCCTCTTCCAGACTGAAAAGACATGTGGCCACCATTTGAAGAGGCCGCGCCTGAAACTTCTTACGTTGCGATTGCCTAGACACGCACTCTAGTTGCGGTTGCGGTGGCACGTTGCTCAGTGTTGCATGCGCTCTGGGCAGCACAACTGCAAACAGGTTCGGCAGGCGCAAATGATGAGGAGTCAGCCGTCTCAGGTCTTCTCTTTCTCGTCGCAAGAGGTGACTTTGCATCCGTAGTATCAGGATCATCAAGTTTGTACCGAGAACACAGAAAGAGTTTATCGTCACGTCTAAATGGTTTCTTGAACATTGCTGAACTATTGTTAACATAGAGAGTGGTCTTACTGGCTGATACCACTATGATCTTGAAGATTCAAGTTTTCCGCACCGATAGTACTTATACAACAACCTCTTGAACTTCTTCTCCGGATCAGGGTGCTCAATCATGCGATCATTGATGTTATCTTCCTCTTGGCGGTAAGGATTTCTTAGAACCCAAGGTCGCTGGAAAAATGCCTCGACGTCCAGTGTCACAGCATTTTTCCGATCACCCTCATCCTTTGCCTTTTCACACACAATCTTCTGTGCAACATGTGTTTGAAGGACAAGCCACAACGTCGAGGGGAACGCTTGCTCAAATGTGTGCAACTTCTGAAACCTTACAGAGTGGAACTTCATAAAAAAAACCTCTAGAACTTTGTGCGGTTGCCTCCATGGCTTCCGTCCAATCACCATGCCGCATGCGCATATCTTTGCAAGCCATTCAACCTTAGGCAAAGTTATCAGGTCTGTAGATTAAAAAATTCCACGCGTGGTCTTAGGTCATGCGTACAAATAAAACACGTTTTCAGATCGTACTTTCTGAGGTGCCCATGAAGGTGTGCGGGTGAAACAGCGGAATGACCTCCTGCGATGTGCCGGCTTCTCATGTTGCCATGCCAGCAACGGGGGAAGGGACCGACGTCACAGCCAGCGCACTTGTTTCATCCGAGGAAGAGAGGAAGATTACTTCCGGCTCCCTCAACTCTTGTCTACGGCGTGCGCGAGAACGCATCGAAACTGACCTTAGGCTCCGAGGCGAGAAGGGCGATTCTCCGGCTCTCTCGCTCGACGTCGAGAAGTCAAGTTCCTCTGTGACACACGTCTCCTCCTCTAACATACCACGGAACAATCACCTACGAGGCATCCTACGTTACGCGTCTCCCATGAGGGAGTCATCAAGTTCTAACCCAAGGGTTTCATCCTCAAGCAGCGTCACCATCTATTAAAAAAGAACAAGTTTCGAAACCTTTGAGAATGTGTCAAAGCAAATGATATAAAGGACGACACGCACCTTGTAGCAATGAAACCTCATAGTTGACAATGGAAATCAGAAACCACGATAGATCACACACGAAACAGTTGCTTGCCCACACAACATGAACGAGAAATGTTGTTTATGTAGTAGGATAAACAGGTTCCGGAAAATGAAAGAGGCCCGTTCTGTTAAGGAAGCAGGCAAACGCTTTCATGTCAATACAAAAAGCGCATTTGGTTGATAAATGGTTTCCTTGTTTCGTGCATTAGAAAAGAGATTGCCAGAATGGCTAACGAAACAGGATGGTTTCCATCGTTGGAAACATTGTTCATTGTTTTGTGAAACGAAACAGACATTGTTTCCCGTTTCTATCAACCAAAGAGTTGCTTGTTCCATGAGACGAGAATGACATGATCTGGTTATGCAGACAAAGTATCGGGTTCCGAAGAACGGAAGATGACCATTCTGTTAATAAAGAAGGAAAACGATGTTATAGATGAGCATTGAACTTTTTGGGCTGACAGAAACGGTTTCAATGTTTCATATCCTAGAGAAGAGAATGTAAACCCGGCTATCGTAATAGGACAATTAACTGTAAAACCACTTTTCTTCAATGGCAAGGCCTTTTGCTTGATTCATCAAGCGGGCATATACATGACGGATACCAAACCATGAAACACGTACCTTGTTCCTGTCATCCAGATGAATGCAAAAGTCATGTTTTCTGCCATCACATAGGAATGCACTTTCGTAGCGTGAAAGAGTGGAATCCAAGCGGTGTAGGAAATAAGGGTTTGCATTTTGGTGTCGTGTTTTTGTGCTAGGTTTGTCTTTCGAACGCTTGCATGTCTAAGCCAAAGTCGACGCAAAATTCATTTTGCGTTATCTTTGTGTCATTGGACAATGCATGGCGATTGTGTTTCCCACTCCAGAAGGAGGGAGACGTAGTTACCTCTTTCGTTTATGGTTGTGGGTTCGTTCATTCTGAACTGTTATTGTCTATTATTTGGCGATGACCTGCGTCAGACTGAATGATGCAGCCGGACTCTAGTGGCTGCGGTCTTTTGTCAAGCGCAAAAATGTGTTTGGTGAATGAACATGGAAAAATACTTGGTGGTAGACAGAGTGGTCCATGTTCCATTCACCGAACGGGCATATACCCGTATGGACAAGGAGTCATTAAACAAATTTCTCGTTCTTATCCTCCACAGCACAGCGAAAATCCTGATTCGTGTCACCAAATAGCCAAGCCCTTTTCGTAGCGTGAAAAATAATAGTTACAGGTAGTGTAGGAAACGAGTGTTTGCTTGAGAATTTCATGTGTCCTTGCTAGGTTTGTCCTTCAAACGCTTGCTAGTCTTAACCGTATTGGACGCAGATGTCCTCTTTTGTTTTCCCTTTCCCGTTGGACAAAGCATGGCAAAAATGTATCCTACTCTTGTCAGATGGAGACAAAGTTACCTGTTTCGTTTACAATTGTGGGTTAGTCCATTCTGGCTTTCAACCCAACCTGTGTCGGACCGATGTCTGGTTTCACTCTTTCTGTCATGTCAAAAACGGAACCCTGTTCCGATAATTAAAAATGAGAAACCTCTTATGGTGGACGGCGAGGCGTTTTGTTTGATTCATCAAACGGGCATATTCCCAACGTACACTAACCCATGAAACACGTTCCTTGTTCCTGTCATCCAGATGAATGCAAACGTCATGTTTCGTTTCATGAAATAGGAATGCACTTTCAAAGCGTGAAAGAGTGGAATCCAAGCGGTGTACGAAACAGGGGTTTGCATTTGGGTGTTGTATTTTCTTTCTAGGTTTGTCTTTCGAACGCTTGCATGTCTAAGCCAAAGTCCACGCATAATTCATCTTTTGTTGTCNGATGAATGCAAACGTCATGTTTCGTTTCATGAAATAGGAATGCACTTTCAAAGCGTGAAAGAGTGGAATCCAAGCGGTGTACGAAACAGGGGTTTGCATTTGGGTGTTGTATTTTCTTACTAGGTTTGTCTTTCGAACGCTTGCATGTCTAAGCCAAAGTCCACGCATAATTCATCTTTTGTTGTCTTTGTGTCGTTGGACAATGCATGGCAATTGCGCTTCCCACTCCAGATAGACAAAGACGTAGTTACTTGTTTCGTTTAGGGTTGTGGGTTCGTTCATTCCGCACTATCAGTGTATGTTGTTTGGCGGTGACCTACATCGAACTGAATGCTGTAGTCAGACTCTAGTGGCTGCGTTCCTTTGTCTTACACAAAAAAGTGTTCCGTAAATGAACATGGAAAAACACTTCATGGTAGACAGAGTTGTTCATGTTCCATTCACCAAATGGGCATATTCGCGTCTGGATCAGGAGTCATTGAACCATTGAACATGCTTCTCGTTGCTGTCCTCCAAAGCAGAGCAAAAGTTCTAGTTTGTGTCACCAAATAGGAAATCTCTTTTCGTAGCGTAAAAAATAATGGTTACATTCAATATTGGAAACAAGGGTTTGCTTCAGAATGTCATGTGTCCTTGCTAGGTTTGTCATTCGAACGCTTGCTAGTCTTAGTCGTATTCGACGCAGATGTCCTCTTTTATTTTCCCTTTCTTTTTAGACAAAGCAATGCGAATGTGTTTCCTACTCATGTTAGACGGAGACAAAGTTACTTGTTTCGTGTACAATTGTAGGTTAGTCCATTCTGGCCTTCGGTCCAACCTGCGTCAGACCGATCGCTGGTTTCACTATTTCTTACACGTCAAACAAGGAACCATGTTCTGATAATCAACAATAAGAAACCTTTTCTGGTGGACGGCGAGGCCTTTTCTTTCATTCCTCGAACGGGCTTATTCCTAACGGACACGGAGACACGTTTCTCGCTTCTGTCAACCAGATTATTGTAAAAGTCATGTTTCGTGCCATAGAAAAGCAATGCATTTTCATCGCGTGAAAGAGTGGAATGCGAGCGATGTACAAAACAGGGGTTTTTATCTAGATGTCACGTTTTTGTACTAGGTTTGTCCTTCAAATGCTTGCAAGTCTAAGCCAAAGTCGAAGCAGAATTCCTCTCTCGTTTTCCTTGTGTCGTTGGATAATGCATGGCAATTGTGTTTCCCACTACTGTCAGACGGAGATATCGTTACATGTTTCATTTATAGTTGTGGGTTTCTTCATTCCGGACTATCAGCGTCTATTGTTTAGCGGTGACCAGCGTCACACTGAATGTTGCAGCCAGATTCTAGTGGCTGCGTTCTTTTGTCTAGCGTGAAAACATGTTTTGTGAATGAACATGGAATAATACTTCGTGGTAGACCGAACGGTTCATGTTCCGTTCACTAAACGGGTATATTCGTATTTGGACAAGGAGTCATTGAACACGTTTCTTGTTCCTACCGTCCAGAACAGAGTGAAATTCCTAGTTCGTGTCACCAAATAGGAAAGCCCTTCCCGTAACGTGACAAAAATAGTTATAGGCAGTGTAGGAAATGAAGGTTTGCCTTGGAATTTCATGTGTCGTTGCTAGGTTTTTCCTTCAATTGCTTGCTAGTCTTAGCCGTATTCAACGTAGATGTCCTCTTCCATTTTCCCTTTCTCGTTGACAAAGCAAGGCAAATGTGTTTCTTGCTTTTGTCCAACGGAGACAAAGTTACCTGTTTCGTGTACAATTGTGGGTTAGTCTAATCAGGCCTTCAGTCCAACGTGCGTCGGACCGATGGCTGGTTTTAGTGTTTTTAATGCGTCAAACAAGGAACCCTGTTTTGATAATAAACAATAAGAAACCTTCTCTGTAGATAGCAAAGCCTTTTCTTTGACTTATCATACGGGCATATTCGTGACGGACACAGAGCCATGAAACACGTTTCTCAATTCTGTTTTTTGGAACATTGCAAAAGTCATGTTTCGTGCCTTCAAACAGCAATACGTTTTCATCGCGTGAAAGATTCGAATTCGGGCGGTGTGCAAAATAGGGGTTTGTATCTGGATGTCATGTTTTTGTACTAGGTTTTTCCTTCGAACGCTTGCAATTCTAAGCCAAAATTGAAGCAGAATTCCTTTGTCATTTTTGTTGTGTCGTGGGACAATGCATGGTAATTACGTTTTCCACTCCAGTCAGACGGAGACGCAGTTACTTGTTTTGTTTACGGTTGTGGGTTCGTTCATTCCGAACTATCAGCGTCGGTGGTACAGTGGTGACCTGCGTCGGACTGAATCCTGCAGCCGGATTGTAGTAGCTAGGTTCTTGTGTAACGCGAAAACATGTTTTGTGAGTGAACATGGAAAAATACTTCGTGGTAGATGGAGTGGTCCATGTTTCATTCACCAAACTGGTATGTTCACGTTCGGATAAGGAGTCATTGAACATGTTTCTCGTTCCTGTCGTCAAGAGCAGAGCGAAAGTCATGGTTCGTGTTACGAAACAGAAATGCCCCTTTCGTAACGTGAAAAAGAAAAGTTACTGGCAGTGCTAGAAAGAAGGGTTTGTTTCGGAATGTGACGTGTCCGCGCTAGGTTTGTCCTTTGAACGCTTGCTAGTCTTAGCCATATTCGACGCATATTTCCTCTTTTGTTTTCCCTTTCTTGTTGGACAAAATATGGTAAAAATGTTTCGTACTCCTGTCGGACGGGGACAAAGTTACTTATTTCGTTTATAATTGTGGCTTAGTCCATTTCAACTTTCGATCCTACCTACGTTGAACCGATGGCTGGTTTCCCTATTTCTGTCGCGTCAAAAGTGGAACCCTATTCTAATAGGTAAAAATGAAAAACCATTTTTGACAGATGGCGAGGCCTCTTGTTTGATTCAACAAACCCACATATTTCTGAGTAGCCCAGAGTCGTGAAACACGTTTCTCGTTCCTACCATCAAGATCAGTAAAAAGGTCCTGTTTCGTGCCTCTAAACAAGAATACACTCTTCGCAGAGTGAAAGAGCTAGAATCCGAGGGGTGTACAAAACAAGGGTTTGCATATGGTTGTCATGTTTTACTTTTATGTTTGTTCTTCCAACGATTCCAAGTTCGAGCCGAAGTCGACATAGAATTTTTCTTTCATTTTCCTGGTGTTGTAGGACAATGCATTGCGATTGCGTTTCCCACTCCCGTCGGTCAGAGACATTTTTATCTGTTTCGCTTACAGTTGTTGGATCATTCATTCCAGACTTTTAGCGTCGATTATAAGACGGTGACCTGCGTCGGACCGAATGCTGCAGGTGGACTCTAGTAGTAGGTTTCTTTTGCCGAACGCGATAACATGTTTCGTGAATGAATGGAAAACTACGTCGTGGTCAACAGAGAGGTTCCATGTTTTATTTGCCAAACAGGCTTATTCCTGTGTGGACAAGGAGTCATTGAACACGTTTCTGGTCCCTGTCATCTAGAGCAGTACAAAAGTCATGGTTCGTTTCACGAAATCGGAATGCCCATTTCGTATTGTCAAAGAAAAAAGTTACAAGCAATGTAGGAAACGAGGGTTTGCTTTGGAATGTTACGTGTCCGTGCTAGGTTTGTACTTCGAACGCTTGCTAGTCTTAGCTGTATTCGATGCAGATGTCCTCTTTCGTTTTCCCTTTCTCGTTGGACAATGCAGGGTTCTGTTCTTTTTTTTCCGAAAAGAACATTTTTTGATGGACGGCGGAAGGGACAACACTGCAATACCGAATCGCTGCAGCCGGCTGTCCGCCATGTGTCCCACCACTACAGTCCATCCGGTTAGCCTTTTCCATGTCAGAAAGTCCAGCTCCAGCTGCTGCCGCCCGACTGCCACCTCCGAATGAGCTGCTTATTGGTTAGGGCGGAGTGACTATATACCCCTAGTTTCGCACAATAAGCCCTATCCGCCCCTCCGTCAGAACGATAAGCCCCATCCGCCCCTCCGCCAGAACGATAAGCCCCATCCGCCCCTTCGTCGGAACGATAAGCCTCATTCGCCCCTCCGCCAGAACGATAAGCCCCATCCGCCCCTCCGCCAGAACGATAAGCCCCATCCGCCCCTTCGTCGGAACGATAAGCCTCATTCGCCCCTCCACCAGAACGATAAGCCTCATTCGCCCCTCTACCAGAACAATAAGCCTGACTTGCCCCTTTTATGAGGACGCAAAAATCCTGGCGTAGAAAATGAACGATATACCCCTATCGTTTGTCAAAAGATAGCATGTCGACGTTGCATGGATGCGGCGTTGAAATGCTGACGTCGTGTTTTCCTACCCAATTATCACAATTTCCTTGAAAGAAGGGTTTGTGATTTTTTTGTAAGTGGTTTGGGAGGATTTTGCATGGGGGATGCGAGACTCCCCATTGTTCAAAGGGAACCTGCTGGGCCCCGCGATAGCGAGGCCCAGCAGGTGGCCGTGCAAAAAAAACCCCTCAAACCCTGAATGTAAAAAAGGGGTAAGTTTGTCTTTTCTTTGTAACTCAAACGAGGGTATAAAGTTGAAAAAAATGTAAAGACAAACAAATAGGGATTTTCGACTCCCGCCGGGGATTCCATGGACGCCCGTCGGCCGGAATCCCCGTCGACGTCAACCCCACCCCCCCCCTCCCCCCCACTCCCCACTCCTCGGCAGCCCACCGGCC
>SZWC01014292.1:53044-63081 GCA_023375785.1 Penium margaritaceum | reverse complement strand
TCAAAACATATTGTGGTGCAGTGGATGGGCACACGCAGCTGCTATGCAAACAACGCAACCAAACTCTTACACACGCACCTGAGCCAAGGGCAACATACTCGGATTTACTCGAGCTCAGTATGACTGTAGCAGAGGGCGGGTTCGGCCCTCCCTCCTCGCTGAAGCGAGGGGTGGTTGCGCACCACCCCTCGCGTCAGCGAGGGCTGGCTGGCGGCCAGCACTTCGTTGGCTGCCGGCCGGCTGGACGGCCGGCGGCCGGCCACCAACCGGCCAGTCGCCCGCCGCCGATCGCGGTCTCAGCCAGATCGGCGACTGAGGGGCCACAATGGCCTCGAGGGCGAGGCCTTGTGGCCTCGTGCCCTCGGTCCCCCCCCCAAGCCCTCCTTGTAAGCAAGCAAGCGAGGACGAGGGATAGGGGGAGCAAGGTGAGAGCGAGGAACGAGGGGTGTGCACGAGAGAAGTCGGCGCGAAATCGCCGATCGTGCCTCGCACGCGACGACTTCGCGCCGACACTTCAAAAACGAAACTCGAGCTCGTTTAGAACGAGGAATGCGTTTCGAAAACCGGAAAACTCGTGCGAATGCACGAGTTCGAGTTAAAACCCCCCGGTTTGGGTCCCAAAACCAAGGGTAAGGTCAAAAACAGAAATGAGCCTCGAGACTCGAAAGATTCGAGTCTCCCTGCTCTGGGTCGTTGATGACAATTGCCCCTCAGTCCTGCGAAGGGGGTAAACCCTTGAAGCGGACTGAGAACGCCATTCTGCGAACTCCGACGACGACTTCAGAGCAGGAGCTGGAGACACGATCCGTTACATTGGTTCTCAGAATCTGACGACCCCCGCGACTAAGGGTTCGACGGAAACGGCGGCTACGCCATATACAAAATGCCGCCGGCAGCTGCAAACAGCAACAGAAACGCCAAAGGGGCATACGACGTCCACACTAATATGTTTCAAGCACCAAAAAGTGCGTTTGAAAGCTATTGAAGAGCTTTACTTCAACCTCCCAACTTCTTTGAGCTTCTTCTCCACCCCAGGGAGCTAGGTGGACTTTTCTTGGATGGGGTGGGGAGTGCCCGCCCCCAAAACCACCAATTTGCCTCCATTTCCAAGGTTCCATCCCACCTCCTTCAACAAAAAAATTTGGGACATCGTCCCTTCCCAAGGCTAGGGGCTCTTACGGCCTGAGAACACCCTAAAATGAGGGAGGACGACACCTTGAAGACATTTGGCGGCTTCCCCAACGCCGCCGGCTTTAGGAGGGCGTCGCCAAGGGGCGCGAGATGCGCGAAGAAGACTCAAAAGGAGGCCAAGGAAGACAAGAAGACTGGAGGAAGGCAAAGCAGTTAGAAGAGGGAGTTAAAGAGTTGCTATGACTTGTAATTCCCTTCTTACTCTTTGTCTTAGCTTTGTGAGCGGTACTCACACTTCTTGTCGTTCCCTTGTATTGGAATTTTCTGTTTTCCTAGATTCTAGTCGCTACCAAGTGCCGTGAGTCACGGCTTAGGATGACTAGCTTTCAAAATCCACGCCCTTGTGCGGACGTGGCGGCCTAGGAAAATAGAGATTTAATTTATAAGTGCCTCACTGATCGTGAGAGCTAGGATTTTGTGGGAGGCGATCCCTCCTCGAAGTTGTGGGGCGATCCTTCACGTGCTAGTTGCACGGACGACGAGATGGCAAGTGCCGGACCGTCGAAGACCAACAAGGGTAAGGTAGTGACGGCCTCACCACACGCCCTCGGCGGACTCCAAGTCTTGGGAGCCACCGCCGCAAGCACGGTTGCCAAACCAAAGGCAACCGTACCGCCGAAGGCAACCGACGTGAACCTCGGCGATACCGAGAAGCATGCGGAGGCCGCAAAAGTGCTCGAGGAGAAAGTCGACTTGCACGTGGACAACCCCCACGCGATGGATGATGCGATGGAGGATCTCCCGGAGGGGGACCCCGACGAAGAGCACGATGCCGACGATGGCGAAGGCGACGAAGATCGCGACCATCGCCATCGTCGTGCGACGAACTCAAGCTGATTGCTCGAGAAGGGCAAGGCACTCGCCGTATCACCTAAAGCTACCAACGGCAGCGAAACTGCCGAGAGCAACAAGGGCACCGAAAGCAGCCATACAGGAAGTTCCTGTAAGAACGAGCCGGACGACGTCGTCGTGAAGGCAATTCAAGATGACCGCCGTAGGCTTGCGGAGTTTGCTGCTAAGGCGGTAGGCCGACTCAAGATCACCACCGACGGTGGAGGTATGGCACCACTCGGAGGAGTGGAGGCGGACTTCCTTTCCTACGATGTGGCCGCAATGGGGCAGTACAACGTTCACTTGAGCGTCGTCGCTGACGACAGTCTCCTCCAAAAGGTGGGGCTCCTTCGAGGCGTGTACGCAAACCATACCCTCCTACAATGGATAAAGGTGCACGGACAACGCAAGGCCCTGGAGGCTATCGCCGATGCTCTGACCACATCAGAGCTTAAGTTCACGTTTGCCAACCTGCTTGCCCACGTCGGGTAGAGCATCACAGACCTTGACCGTGATCGCCAACTACAACGCTTGGCCGTCCATGAGGCAAGCCGTCGATGCAACGACCTCTACAAGGCACTGCAGAGCATGACCCAGGTGCGGACGCAGTAGCAAGTGCAGCACGCCGCAGCTGCAGATGCCACTGCCGGTGATAGCAACAACTTGCCTACCTCGACAACTTCGGGGCCCGTCATGAACACGTCCTTCCTCCACAGTGTGGAGATCTTCCAGAAGGGCGTGAAGCCTACTGACTGGCTGAACCTCACGGAGCACGACCTACGCGTCCACAAGGCTCCACTCAGTTAGTGGGACGACCTTGCCACGACTCGGCTTGAAGACAAGCTCTTCAAGTACGTGGTCAAGGAGTGGAATGCGCATAGGCCTCACCTTGACTGGCAGCCCATGTCATGGGAAGCCTTTTGCGCAATCATGAGTAAGAAGTGTACCCAGCGTGAGGAGGCGCAGCACGTCTTCCACAAGATCAAGGACTACAGGCAGCTGGGTAACTCGCTTGAGGCCTACTTGAGCGAGTTTACCGTGCTCGTGGAGGGAGCCGAAAGCTTCACTGAGAGCGACGGTACCCAGACTTTCCAGTACCCAAAGTGCTTGCTGCTGGAGTACTTGTGCGATGGACTTGCCAGCGAGAAGCTGAAAGACAAGACCACCACGACCGCAACAGGCCAAGCTTGGACAAGTTGGAGGGCGTTGCGAGACTACATGAGCAAAGTGTATTCGGCAAAGTTGAAGCACTACTCAGACACACGGCCGAACGCATGTGCACAGCAAGGCCGCGATGCACACATGGATGCTGCAGGAGCCGGAGGGACAATCGGGTAGAGGGGCGAGGTCAAGGGCAAGTAGCCGGCAAACCCCTTAGCCAAGAAGACTGGTGGAAACAAGCCCCCCAACCACAAGCGTGGTCGCAAGAATGACGAGGTGCAGGTGGCGCACGAGCATTGTAACACGGCCTTCCGCGAAGGATTGTGCCACAACTGCATGCAGCCCGGATTTTTTTGGGCTCAGTGCCCTGAGGTTGCTGGTGGTGGACAAGAGGCTGCGGCATTAGCCGCAGCTACAGCACCTTGTGGGGAGGCTGCAGCAGGAGGCCGCGGACAGGGCGGTTTTCAAGGTCGCCGTCGTGGCAATGGGCCTGGCCGTGGTAACGGACAAGGCCGTGGGGCGGGTTTTCCCTATCCCTGAGTGACATTAGAAGGGACCACTCAGGGGAAAAACTGGATCACGAGTGTGGGTTCATGTTTTCAAATGAGTATGTTAAACAATTTAAGTTTTTGACGTGGGTTAAAATTTCTTTGTTGTTTTCTCTCCTCTCATTGAACCTCATCCTGCACTTGTTGATCGACATTTCCCACAAAACTTGCATCACCGGACGAATTGCATGACCGAACCTACTTAGTGGTGGCGACAACAACCACTGTGCAAGTATTATGTAACATATTGATTGAAGCAAACACCCTCAAAGCGATGAGTTCAATCACGTTCGCGTTACCTTGAGTTGATGATTTCGGTCCAGTGAAATTTAAAGACTGAAAGGTGAATTCACACGTTCCCACAAGTTGTGGACTAGAGTAGGTGAATCATGAGAACTGCGGCGTCCACCATCTAGATTCCGTGTTTATCACAAACTCGGCTTGTCATCGTTGAGCCTGTTCACTTGGAAGAGTGTAGGCAACATGACAATGCAGTTCAAAGGACAACTAGCTGGTGCTCCCGTGAACGTACTTGCTGACACTGGAGGAGATGACTCCTTTGTTAACCTTGGCTTTACCCGACAGGTGGGCAATGAGTACGAGCCATCGAACGGCGCAGCTGTCTTCGGTGACAACCATACGGTACCCGTGATCGATACTTGTAAAGCAAAAATTTGTATTCAAGGGTACACACAAAGTGTCACAAGGTACTCAACCTTCTTGACCCGTTTGACGTGGAGCTAGGCGATCTCTGGCTCCGTGAAAACAAGGTTTTAATGTGTTTTGAATAAAAAAAATTGATCATCCGAAAAGGACAGTGTCACTTTACGTTGATTCTGAGTACGGAATGATCACCGACCCGACTCAAAGCCCATGCCAGCTTGTCTACGATGCAGGTCAAGAGACGTATTCGACAAGGTTGTCGATACTTCTTGGCTCAGCTGCAGAAGGTGGAGGACGATGTGAAGGAAGACACGCAACAAGAGATCAAATCCATATTGGCGGATTTCTCGGATGTTTTCCAAGACCCACAAGCTAGGCTTCCACTAAAAAGACACATGGGCCACATGATTCCGCTACAACCGGAGGCGACGCCTCCGTTCAGACCCATGTATCCCATTAGTCCACCATAAAGGCGAGAGGCCGAACGCCAAATCAAAGAGTACCTTGCAAAAGGATGGATCGAGCCAAGTAGCTCGCTGTACGGTATGCCGATCCTTTTTGTGTACAAAAAAGACGGTGGTTTACGTATGTGCGTGGATTACCGGTTGTTGAACAAGTTGACGATGAAAAATCGATTCCCTTTACCTTCGATTGAGGACCTTTTTGACGAACTCCAAAGGGAAAATGTATTTTCATCCTTGGATTTGTCTCAAGGGTACCACCAAATCCGCATCACGGAAGACGATGTGTCGAAAACCACATTTCGAACGCACATGGGACACTATCAGTTTTGAGTGTTATGCTTCGGGCTAACAAATGCCCCGGCAACCTTCGAAGGAGAAATGAACCGAACGTTCGCCAAGCAACTAGGTCAGTTTTTCTTGGTTTACCTAGACGACATCCTGATTTTCTCCAAATCAATGGAAGAGCACATGTAACATCTGCGTGAAGTCCTTGCAATCCTTCAGGAACAGAAGTTCTATGCAAAAGTGAGCAAGTGCAAGTTTGCACAAGATGAGCTCGAATACCTTGGACACATTGTTGGCAAGGATGGCATCCGTGTTGACCCACGAAAGGTCCAAGCTATTGTAGACTGGCCACGCCCGAAAAATGTTGGGCAAATTTGGTCTTTTCTCGGCCATGCAAAGTACTTTGGACAGTTTATGCAAGGGTATTTGACCCTGGTAGCACCGCTAACCAGGCTTACGTGAAAAGACGTGCATTGAGAATGGACATCTGATTGTGAGAACGCTTTTCTCAAAGTTAAAGAGCTTCTATCCACAGTGCCCGTCCTAGCTCTTCTGGATCTATCACAACTGTGTGAGGTTCAATGTGATGTGTCGGTAGTAAGACTCGGAGCCGTCCTCATGTAGAACGGTCACCCAGTCGCGTATGAGAGCCAAAAGCTCATCCCTGCTGAAACACGGTACATGACTGGGGATCAAGAGCTCCTTGTAATAGTACACAATTTCAAGATGTGGCGTTGCTACCTCGAGGGTGCTGAAGGGATAGTTGCGGTTGTGACCGACCATAACCCATTGGTGTTTTTCCAAACGCAACCGAACCTATCAAGACGGCAGGCGTGTTGGAGCGAATACCTGAGTCAATTCTCGTTCACATGGGAATATCGGCCAAGACGCATCAATGTGGCCGATCCACTAAGCCGACAACCTCTGGACATTAAAACAACCACCGAGGCTGGTGGGTGTTTTATGGCCATTGTAACAGCAACAGTACAAACACCAGATCCCCCTGAACCTCTACGGCAACTACCACGAGAGATTATCCATTACAACGGTTTCTTAAACAGGATCCGGGTGGGATACTGTGTGGATTCTTGGTTTCAAG
Organism: Penium margaritaceum; assembly: GCA_023375785.1. NCBI lineage: Eukaryota > Viridiplantae > Streptophyta > Zygnematophyceae > Desmidiales > Peniaceae > Penium > Penium margaritaceum. Next base: position 56,839 of record SZWC01014292.1, on the reverse strand, counting down.
GCTCGCGAAGTTTGGAAAAGTACAGATTGGTGGAGACCGCACTAATATCTTGGCACAGACAACAAGTTGTGCCAAAGTCGGGAGACCTTCGAGCAAAGATAATCTCCTAATTCCACGACCCGCTGGTCGCAGGTCATGTGGGACCTCAAAAGACCGGACAGTCACTCTCGCACCACTATTGGTGGCCAGGATGGAGTGTCGATGTGCGTAAGTATTGTATGAAATGCAACCTATGTCTTCGGAATAAGGCTAGTAACAAGAAGCCTGGTGGATTCCATGGGAGTGCGTCAGCGTGGACTTCATTACTTGTCTTCGAGACATGGCCCATGACCACGATGCAATACTAGTGGTTGCAGATCTTCTGACAAAGATGTCACACTTCATTCCTACGACCACTGACGTGAACGCAGAGGAGATCACTCGTCTCTTCTCTGAGGATGTCGTAAAGTTCCACGGCTTGCCATTGCGCATTGTTTCTGATCGAGATAAAAAAATTGCTATTAAGTTCAAGAAAAAGATGCACGAGCACTTTGGAAACGAGTCACAGATGTCGACAACGTTTCACCCTCAAACTGACAAGCAAACAAAGCGCATGAACCACACTCTGAAACAAATGCTCCGTATGTACGTGGACCCTGCCATGAATGACTGGGACAAATTCCGAGCACCGGCAGAGTTTGCGGTTAATAACTCGGTGAACAAGTCCACACAGCTCACACCGTTTGTGTTGAATAGTGGTCGGTATCTAGTGGTACCCTCTTCATTGGTGAAGAGTGGGAATATAGGAGGACAGGTTCCTTCTCCTTAGGCCTTTTCCAAGCGCATTGAATCCTTGTTACAGGAGGTGAATGGTCACCTTCAAGCTGCTCGACAACGTCAGAAGGCATATGCAGACAAAATTCGTCATGATGTCTCGTTTGAGATCGCTGACAAAGAGTTCTTTAGCACTAAGAATCTTTGGCTGAAGTCGCCAGGGGCACAAAAACTTCTACCAAAATGGATTGGGTTGTTTCCCATCGTTGCACGCATCGGGCCAGTGGCATACCGATTGATGCTTCTGCCGAGTATGAAGACACATGACGTGTTTCATGTGAGCCTGTTGGCTCCATACACTACAGCGGGAACCGTTCAGCCACCACCGACAGTCCTTGCTGCTAATGACCAATATGAGGTTCTTCGCCTACTCCAGCACCTAGAGCATAGTCTCCAATCACGGATTGTCAGGGAATACCGTGTTCATTGGGCTGGGTGTGGACCTGAACGTAACTCATGGGAACCTGAATCTCGGTTTCCCAAAGGGGTGGTCAACGAGTATTGGAGCGAGTTGGTAGCTTGCACTGATCGACGCGTGTCAGGGGGCACCACCTAAACGCAGAAAAAGTGAACAACATTCTTGCAGGGCGGCATTCATGGACTGCAACCATAGGAGGTTGGGGACGCCCAACATGGTTGTCGCGCGGACGCCCCAGCCAAAAGGGAGGAGGCCGCTAGCTGTGCTGACCGAAAAACTGTAGCTTAGGTCCAATTACCATGCACGTGTTCATGTTCAACCGGTGATTGGAATTATTCAATTTTCTTTCACAATGTTGATGAATCACTTACTGAGAATCGTGCTTGTTGTTCATGAACCGGGACGGATGGGGAGGAATGTAGCGGGAGGGCCGGTTCGGCCCTCCCTCCTCGCTGAAGCGCGGGTTGGTTGTGCACCACCCCTCGCGTCAGCGAGGGCTGGCCGGCGGTCAGCACTTCGCTGGCCATCGTCCAGCTCGCTGCCGGCTGGCTGAACGGCCGGCTGAACGGCTGGCGGCCGGCCAAGCGACCGGCCGGCCACCAACCAGCCAGCTGTCCGCCGCTGATCGCGGCCTCAGCCCGATTGGCGGCTGAGGGGCCACAATGGCCTCGAGGGCAAGGCCTCGTGGCCTCGTGCCCTCGTCCCTCCCTCGCCCTCCTTGTAAGCAAGCGAGCAAGGACGAGGGATAGGGGGAGCGAGGTGAGAGCAGGGAACGAGGGATGCGCACGAGAGAAGTCGGCGCAAAATCGCTGATTGTGCCTCACACGCGACGACTTCACGCTGACGCATCAAAAACAAAACTCGAGTTTGTTTAGGAAAAATCATGCGTCTCGAAAACCGGAAAACTCGTGCGAATGCACAAGTTTGAGGTAAAAACCCCCGGTTTGGGTCCCAAAACCAAGGGTAAGGTTAAAAACGGAAATGGGCCTCCGGAGACTGGAAGTATTTGAGTCTCCCTGCTCTGGGTTGTTGATGACGATTGCCCCTCACTCTTGCAAAGGGGGTAAACCCCTGACGCGGATTGAGAACGCCATTCTGCGAACTCCGACGACGACTTCAGAGCAGGAGGTGGAGACACATCCCGTTATAATGAATAAACCCTCTTTCCCTCTCTTTCATGAGATGTTTATGCCACCTAACATAAAAATGTACACGGAGGGATTGCAAAAGTCTATGTCGTATACCCAACCTCTGTTAGTGTAGCTGTCAAGGACAAAGGATTGTTTGCGATAGCACATCCCAATGCATGCTCCCATAAAGCGTGCAGCGGACCATGCGGAGTGCATTCTTAAAGTACCGCTTTGGAGTGCACTGAGAGAATTACGTCACGAAGTTGACAGCGAATGTGACATCGGCTCGCAACCTCATGGCTACATACATCAGTGTGCCGAAGACAAGGAGAAAACTGGTGACATGGACACCCCCTCCTAGCTTCAACACATCGAGGAACTTGCACAGTCACTGACCTACTAGAGTCATGGGTGACGAGGTGGAAGGGACCAAGGAGAAGAGAGGAGCAAATTCTCCTCAGGCTGTGCACGTATGCCATCTGGTGTACATGCAACAAATGTCGTTGCTGTTCTGCTTGAATCTCACACGAAATGAATCTTGAGCGGTGCCAAGATCATTTATTTTGTATGCCTCCTGTAGAAGGGCCTTGAGCGTTTGTACATCTGAGAGACTGGAGTAAACGATAAGTAGATCATCCTTGTAGACAAGAATGGCTATGAATGGTGAAGACGGAGGACTGAGAAACAGAGTTGAATCCATTGTGCTAAGACCGTGTCCACCCTTCTCAAAAAGTGGAAATGATCTCCATGTTTCAACAGCTAGGAGGCTGGTTCAGTCTGTACGAGGTCTTGCAAAGTTGCCAGAGCTTTTTCGTACTGTGGGTAAAGTTGGGTAGCTGTACCATGTAGATTGCGTCATCCAACGTACCGTGGAGAAAGGCATTGGTAACCTCAAGATGTTTGAGCTCCAAGACATGGTGAGCTTCCAGACGGAGGAGAGCCTGATCTGTGATGTAACAACAGACATGCACAATTGTTTTCATCAAAGTCAACCCCACGGACCTAAGAGAACTCTTGGCGGTTAGCCGTACCTTGCATCGCTCAACTGAGCCATCAGGCTTCAGTATGCGGCAATACACCCAAACACAGCAACAACCTCCCGACCATGAGGCAATTCCGTGATCTTGAAGTGATCGTGCTCGCTAAGCGTGACAAGTTCCTCTTGCATGGACGTCTCCCTCAAGGAAGATTCAGCACTATCACAATCCTCACTAGTAGTGGTCGGCTTGGGTTCTAAGAGAGAAAGACCACTGGCCATGAAACAGGCCTTGACGTCACAAGAGAGGGAGTACCCAAGAGTAGTGCCAGGGTGTTAGAAGCCTAAAGAGTGAGGCGGAGTGCAAAAAGACCAGGGCCACCAGAGACCACACCACTATGTGGCAAGCTGCTTGCCCCATAGGAGCATACAGAGTTAATGGATCCACGGATCCAAAC
>SZWC01014292.1:5716-29646 GCA_023375785.1 Penium margaritaceum | reverse complement strand
GTAACCAGGGTGCAACTAAGGAGAAACTAGGGCACGACTAGGTCGCAAGTGGACACAAGTGAGGTGCAACTAGGGTGCAACAAGGGCACATTTAGGGTGCAACTAGGGCGTAGAGAGGGTGCATGTTGGGCGCAACTAGGGTGCAACTAGGGCGCAACTACAGCCCAACTAGGGTGGAATAGGGCACAACTTGGACGCAAGAAGGGCCCAACTAAGGCGCAACTTTGGCACAACTAGGGCACAACTAGGACGCAAGTAAAGCGCAAGTAGGTTGCAACTAGGTCACAACTAGGGTGCAAGTAGGAAACAATTAGGGCACAAGTAGGACGCAAGTAGAGCACAACTAGGGCGCAACTACATCGAAACCACGGCGTAGCTAGTGTCCAACTACGGCGCAAGTAGGGCGCAACTAGGGCGCAAGTAGGGCACAATAAGGGAACAACTAGGGCCCAACTTGGACTCAACTACCGCGCAACTAAGGCGCACGTAGGGTACAAGTAGGGTGCAACTGAGGCGCAACTGTAGGGTGGAACTAGGGCACAGGTAGGGCGCAAGTAGGGCACGAGTAGGGCACAAGTAGGCCACAAGTAGGGCGTAACTAGGGCGCAACTAGGGCGTACCCAATGTCCAACTGAGGCGCAACTAGGGCGCAACTAGGGCGCAATCAGGGTGCAAGTAGGGCGCATGTAGGGCGCAACCAGGGCGCAACTAGGGCACAACTAGGGTGTAAGTAGGATGCAACTAGCGCGCAACTAGGGTGCAACTAGAGCAGAAGTAGGGCGCATGTAGGATGCAACTAGGGCACAACTTGGGCACAACAAAGGCGCAAGTAGGGCGCAAGTAGGACGCAACTAGGGCACAGCTAGGGTACAACTAGGGCGCAACTACGGCGCAACTAGGGTGTAACTAGGGCGCAAGTACTGCAAAACTAGGGTACAACTAGGGTGCGGATAGGGTGCAACTAGGGTGCAACTACGGCGTAAGAAGGGCGTAACTAGGGCGTAGCTAGTGTCCAACAAAGGCGTAACTAGGACGTAACTATGGCGTAGCTAGTGCCCGACAAAGGCGTAACTAGGGCGCAACTAGGGAGCATCTAGGCCGCAACTAGGCCGCAACTAGGACCTAACTAGTTTGTAACGAGGGCGCAAGTAGGGTTCAACTTGGCCGCAATTAGGGCGCAACTAGGGCCTAACTAGGACGCAACTAGGGCGCACCTAGGGCGCATAAAGGGCACAACTAGGGCACAACTAGGTCACATCTAGGGCGCAACTAGGGAACAACAAGTGTCCAACAAAGGAGAAGCTAGGATGCAACTAGGGCGCAAGTAGGGCGCAAGTGGGGTGCAAGTATGGTACAACTAGGGTGCAACTAGGGTGCAACTAGGGCGTAAGACGGCACAACCAGGGTGCAATTGTGGTGCAAGAAAGGCACACCTAGGGTGCAAGTAGGGCGCAAGGAGGGTGCAACTAGGTCCCAAGTAGGGCGCAAGTAGGGTGCAACTAGAGTATAACTATGGCACAACTAGGGCGCAAGTAGGGCGCAACTAGGGTGCAAGTAGGACATAAACACAGCGTAACTAGGATACAAGAAGGGCGCAAATGAGGCGTAAGTAGGGCACAACTAGAGTGCAAGTCGAACGACAGTAGGGAGGAACTAGGACGCAACTAGGGCAAATGTAGGGTGTAAGTAGGGCACAACAAGGGCGCAACTAGGGCGCAACTACGGTGCAACTCGGGCACAACTAGGGCGTAGCTAGTGCCCAATTGAGGCGCAACTAGGGCCCAACTAGGGCGTAACTAGGTCCCAACTAGGGCGTAACTAGGGCGCAACAAGGGCGCAACTAGTTTGCAAGTAGGGCGCAACTAGGGCATGACTAGTGCATAACTAAGGCATAACTAGGGCGCACCTAGGGTGAAAGTAGGGCACAAGTAGGGTGCAACTAGGGGGCAACTAGGGCACAACTAGGTGACAAGAAGGGTGCGAGTAGGAAGCAAGTAGGGCGTAACTAGGGTACATCTAATGCGCAAGTAGAGCACAACTAGGGTGCAACTAGGGCACAATTATGGCAACACAATTATGCAATTAGGGCGTAACTAAAATGCAACTAGGGCGCAATTAGGGCTTAAGTATGGCGCAACTAGGGCGCAATTAGGGCGCCACTAGGGTGCAACTAGAGCACAAATAGGATGCATGTAGTGCACAAGAAGGGCGCAGCTAGTACCCAACTGAGGCGCAACTAGGGCGTGACTAGGGTGCAACTCTTGCACAAGTAGGGCGCAACGAGGGCACAATTTGGACGCAAGTATGGCGCAACTAGGGTACAACTAGGGTGCAACTAGGGCGCAAGCAGGGCGCAAATAGGACGCAAGGAGGGCACAACTAGGGTGCAAATAGGGTACAACTAGCTTGCAACTAGGACGCAAGCAGGCTGCAACTAGGGCGTACCTAGGGTACAAGTCGGGCGCAAGTAGGATGCAACTAGGGCGCATCTAGGGCGTAACTAGGGCACAACCAGGGTCCAACTAAGGCACAATTAGGGTGTTGCTAGGGCACAACTAGGGCTCAGGTAGGATACAACTAGGGCAGAATTAGGGGGTAACTAGGGCGTAACTAGGGTGCAACTATGGCACAACTAGGTCATAGCTAGTACCCAACTGAGGAGCAACAAGAGTGCAACTACAGCGCAACTAGGGCGCAACGAGGGCGCAACTAAAGCACAACTAAAGCACAACAAGGGCGCAACTGGGACGCAACTGGGGTTTAACTAGGGCACAACTAAGGCGCACATAGGGCTCATTTAGGGTGCACTTAGGCTGCAACTAGGGCACAACTAGGGCACAATTAGAGCCCAAGAGGGTTGCAACTAGGGCACAAGTAGGGCGCAAACAGGGCGCAAGTAGGGCAGAACTTGGGCATAAAACTAGGGCGCAACTAGGGCACAACTAGGGTGCAAGTAGGGTGCAAGTAGGGTATTACTAGGGAGCAACTAGGACGCAACTATGGTGCAACTAGGGCGTAGCTAGTGCCCAACTGAGGCACAACTAGGGCGCAACTAGGGTGCAACTAGGGCGCAACTAGGGCACAAGTAGGATGTTGGTAGAGTACAACTTGGGCACAACTAGGGCGCAACTAGGGCGTAGCTAATGTCTAACTGAGGCACAACTAGGATGCAAGAAGGGCGCAAGTAGGGCGCAACTAGGGCATGAAAAAGCCACCAGTAGGGTGTAATTAGGGTGCAAGTAGGATGCAAATTGGGCACAACTAGGGTGCAACTAGGGTGCAGCAGAGATGGCTGTCTACAAAACAATTCACATAAATTTTAGAGCATGCATTCATTGAGTTTTGCATGAAAAGCAATTGTTCACATGTAATCTAAGGATTTACCTGGATTTTGTGTCCAACATCTGTTGTTTCTGTCATCAAACACACATTAAGTCATGCATTTGCATTATCCTGTTCACCCTGTATTAGAACCTCGGATCTTGGATTGGATCCAGGTAGTTGGATGCGGACTCTCGGATCCAGATTTTGGTGTGCAAACTTAGGGCATGAGAAGGGCACAACTAGGACGCAAGTAAGGCACAACGCGGGCGCAAGTAGGGCACAACTAGGGTTCAACTAGGGCATAGCTAGGGCACAACTAGGATGCAATTAGGGCGTAACTAGTGTACAGCTAGGACGAAACTAGGGTGCAACTCGGGCACAACTAGGCTGCAACTAGGGCGCAACTAGGGTGCAACTGGGATGCAACTAAGGTACAACTATGGCGCAAGTAGGGCGCAAGTATGGCACAAGTAGGGCGCAACTAGACTGCAACTAGGGCGCAAGTTGGGTGCAAGAGGAGCGCAAGTAGGGCGCAAGTAGGGCACAACTAGAGCTTAAGAGGAGTAAAAATAGACATAAGTAGGGCAAAACTAGGGTGCAACTATAACCTAAGTAGGGCATAGTTTGTGCCCAATTGAGGCGCAACTACGCCTCAACTAGGACGCGACTAGGACACAACTAGGGCGTAACTAGGGTGCAACTAGGGCGCAACTAGGGTTCAACTAGGGTGCAAATAAGGCGTGAGTATGGTGCAAGTAGGGCGCAATATGGCACAAGTAGGGCACAGCTAATGTGCCACTAGGGCGCAAGTAGGGCGCAACTAGAGCGCAAGTAGGGTACAAGGAGGGCACAACTAGAGCTTAAGAAGAGTGCAAGTAGGGCATAAGTAGGCCGCAAGTAGGGTGCAACTATGGCGCAAGTAGGGCATAGTTTGTGGAAACTGAGGCGCAACTAGGACGCAACTAGGGTGCGACTAGGGCACAAGTAGGGCGTAGCTAGGGTCAAAGAAGGGCACAATTAGGACACAACTAGGGCGCAACTAGGGTGCAAGAAGGGCGCAACTAGGGCGCAACAAGGACGTAGCTAGTGCCAAACTGATGGCCAACAAAGGCGCCACTAGGGCGCATTTAGGGTGCAACTAGGGCGCTAGTAGGGCACAACTAGGGCGCATTTAGGGTGCAACTAGGGCGCTAGTAGGGCACAACTAGGGCGCAAGTAGGACGCAAGTAGGGCACAAGTAGGGCACAACTAGGGCGCAATTGGGGTGCAACTAGGGCGCAAGTAGGTCGCAACTAGTGTACAACTAGGGCGTAACTAGGGCACAAATAGGGCAAAATTAGGGCACAAGTACGGCATAACTGTGGTACAACTAGGGCAAAAATAGGGCACAATTAGGGCGCAAGTAGAGTGCAACTTGGGTGCAACTAGGGCGCAACTAAGACGCAAGTAGGGTGCAAGTAAGGCGCAAGTAGGGCGCAAGTAGGGCGCAAGTAGGGTACAAGTAGGGTGCAACTTGGGCGCAAGTAAGGGGAAACTACGGTGCAACTAGGGCGCAACTAGGGCACAACTAGGGCGTGAGTAGGGGGCAACTAGGTCGCAAGAAGGGCGCAAGTAGGGCGTAAATAGTACCCAACTGATGCGCAACTACGGCGCAACTAGGACGCAACTAGGGTGCAACTTGGGTGCACCTACGGTGCAATTAGGTCGCAACTAAGGCGTAGCTTGTGTCCAACTAAGGCGCAACTAGGGCACAACAATGGCGCAACTAGGGTACAACTAGGGTGCAACTAGGGCACAACTAGGGCGCAATTTGGCCGTAGCTAGTGCCCAACTGACACACAATAAAGGCACAACTAGGGCGCAACTAGGGCGCAATTAAGGGACAACTAGGGCGCAAGTAGGGCGCAACAATGGCACAACTAGGGCGCAACTAGGACGCAAATAGGACGCAAGTAGGGCGCTAGTAGAGCGCAACTAGGAAGAGACTTGGACGCAACTAGGGCACAACTAGGTTGGAACTAGGATGCAACTTGGACGCAACTAAGGCGTAGCTAGTGCCCAATTGGACGCAACTAGGGCGCAACAAGGGTGCAAGTAGGGCGCAACTAGGGAATAAGTATGGAGTAACTATGACGCAACTAGGATGCAACTAGGATGTAACTAGGGCGCAAGTAGGGTGCACGCAGGACGACAGGAGGACATACCTAGGACGCAAGAAAGGCGCAAGTAGTGCACTACTACGGTACAACTAGGGCACAACTCGGGTGCAAGTAGGACGTAAGTAGGGTGCAAGTAGTGCGTAACTAGGGCGAAACTAGGGCACAACTAGGGTGCAATTTGGGTACAAGTATGGCTCAACAAGGGCACAACTAAGATGTGGCTAGGGAAAAACTAGGGTGCAAGTAGGACACAACTAGGGCACTACTAGGGTGCAACTAGGGAACAACTAGGAAGCAAGTAGGGCACAACTATGGTGCAACAAGGGCACAAGTAGGGCGAAGCTAATGTTTAACTGAGGCACAACTAGGGAGCAACACGAGCGCAACTAGGGCACAACTAGGGTGCAACTAGGGTGTAATTAGGGCGCAACTAGAGTACAACTATGATGCAGACAGAGCGCAACAAGGGCCCAACTAGGGTGCAACTAGGGCGCAACTATGGCGCATCTAAGGCACAACTAGGGTGTAACTAGGGCACAACTAGGGTGCAACTAGGGTGCAACTAGGGCACAACTAGGGTACAACTAGGGTGGAACTAGGGCAAAAAAAAGGCGTAGGTAGGGCACAAGTAGGGCGCAACTAGGACGAAACTAGGGCACAACTAGGGCACGAGTAGGGCGCAAGCAGGACATTGCTAGGGCACAACTAGGGTGCAACTAGGGCGCAAGTAGGGCATAGCTAGTGTCCAACTGAGACGCAACTAGGGCGCAACTGGGGTGCAACTAGGGTGTAACCAGGGCGCACGTAGGGCACAATTAGGACGCAACTTGGGTGCAAATTAGCCGCAACTAGGGCGTATCTAGTGTCTAACTGACACGCAACTAGGACGCAATTAGGGTGCAAGCAGGGGGCAATGAGGGCGCAACTAGGGCACAACTAGGGTGCCATTAGGACGCCAATAGGGCGCAAGTAGGACGCAACAAGGGTGCAACTAGGGCGCAACTAGGGTGCAAGTAGGGCAAGAGTAGGATGCAAGTAAGACGCAACGTGGGTGCAAGTAGGGCGCAACTAGGGTAAAACTAGGGCACAAGTAGGGCACGACTAGGGTGCAAGTAGGGCGTAACTAGGACGTAAGTAGGAAACAAACAAGGCGCAACAGGGACGCAACAAGGGCACACCTCGAGCACAACTAGGGCAGAGCTAGTGCCCAACTGATGCGCAACTAGGACGCAAGTAGGGCCCAACTAGGGCATAACTAGGGCATAACTAGGGTATAACTATGGTGCAAATAGGGCGCAAGTAGGCCGCAAGTAGGCTGCAAGTAGGGCACAAATAGGGTGCAAGTTGGGTAAAACTAAGGTGCAAGTAGGGAGCAACTAGGGCGCGACTAGGTCGCAAGTAGGGAACAACTAAGGCACACGTAGGGTGCAAATAGGATGCAAGTAGGGCGCAAGTAGGATGTAGCTCGTGCCCAACTAAAGCGCAACAAGGACACAACTAGGGCGCAACTAGGGCGCAAGTAGGGAGAAAGTAGGGCACACCTAAGGCGTAAGTAGTACGCAAGTGGGGTACAACTACGGCACAACTAGGCTGTAACTAGGATGCAACTAGGACGCAACTAGGGCACAACTAGGACGCAAGTAGGGCGCAAGTAGGGAGCTAGTAGGGTGCAAGTAGGGCGTAGCCAGTGCCCAACTATGGTGCAACTAGGGCGGAACTAGGATGCAAGTAGGGCGTAACTATGGTGCTACTAGGATGCAACAAGGACGCAACTAGGGCTTAGCTAGTGCCCAACTGAGGCGCAACTAGGGCAAAACTAGGGCGTAACAAGGGTGCAATTAGGGTACAACTAAGGTGCAAATATGGCACAAGTAGGGTGCAAGTAGGGCACAAGTAGGGCGTAACTAGGGCGCATCTAGGACGCAACTAGGGCGCAACTAGGACGCAAGTAGGATGCAAGGAGGGCACAACTAGGGCACGACTTGGGTGCGACTAGGTCTCAACTTGGGCGCAACTAGGATACTGCTAGGGCCCAACAAGGGCGTAGCTACTGCCCAACTGAGACGCAACTAGGGCGCAACTAGGGCGCAAGTAGGGCACAACTAGGGCGCAAGTAGGTTGTAACTAAGATGCAACTAGGGTGCAACTAGGGCGTAATTAGGGTGGAAGTAGGGTGCAAGTAGGATGCAAACAAGGCACAACGAGGGCGCAAGTAGGTCGCAAGTAGGGCGTAACTAGAGTGCAACTAGGGCACAACTAGGGTGTTATTAGTGCGTAACTAGGGCACAACTAGGACACAACTAGGAAAACACTATGGTGCAAGTAGGGCGTAACGAGGACACAACTAGGGCACACTAGAGCTCAAGTACGGCGTAACTAGGGCGCAAGTAGAGTGCAACTAGGGCGCAAATAGGGCACAACTAGGATGCAAATAGGGCACAAGTAGGGCACAAGTAGGGCGTAGCCAGTGTCCAACTGAGGCGCAACTAGGGCGTAACTAGGGCTCGACTCTTGCTCAACTAGGGCGCAACGAGGGTCCAAGTAGGACGCAAGTATGAAGCAACTAGGGTGCAACTAGTGTGCATCTAGGGCACAAGTAGGGCACAAGTAGGACGCAAGTAGGGCACAACTAGGGTGCAAATAGGGCTTTCCTAAGGCGCAACTAGGGCGCAAGTAGGCCGCAGCTAGGGCGCACCTAGAGTGAAAGCAAGGCACAAGTAGGACGCAACTAAGGCGCATCTAGGGCGCAACTAGGGTGCAACCAGAGCGCAACCAGGGCATAACTAGGGTGTGGCTAGGACACAACTATGGCCCTAGTAGGACGCAAGTAGGGCGGACTAGGGGGCAACTAGGGCGTAACTAGGGTGAAACTAGGGCGCAACTAGAACATAGCTAGAGCCCAACTGAGGCGCAACTAGGGTGCAACTAAAGCGCAACTAGGGCGCAACTAGGGCGCAACTAGGGCGCAACTAGGGTGCAACTAAAGCGCAACTAAGGATCAACTAGGACACAACTAGGGCGCAGCTAGGGCGCAACTAGGACACGACTAGGGCACAACTAGAGCGCATGTAGCGCGCATCTAGGGTGTATGTAGGGCGCAACTAGGGCGCAACTAGGGTACAACTGGGCTACAACAATTGCACAAATAGGGCACAAACAGGCCAGAAGTAGGCCGGAACTAGGGCACAAAACTAAGGCATAACTAGGGCACAATTATGGCGCAAGTAGGGTGAAAGTAGGGTGTAACTAGGGCACAACTAGGGGACAACTATGGCGCAACTAGGTTGTAGCTAGTGCTCAATCGAGGCGCAACTAGGGCGCAACCAAGGCGCAACTGAAGTGTAACTACGGTGCAACTAGGGCTTAAGTAGGATGTAAATAGATCGAAACTTGGACGTAACAAGGGCACAACTAGGGCATAGCTAATTTCCAAGTGAAGCGCAACTAGGATGCAAGTGGGGCGCAAATAGGGCACAACTAGGGCGCAACTAGGCCACCAGTAGGGCGCAAATTTGGGTGCAAGTTTGACGCAAGTTGTGCGCAACTAGGGTGCAACTACGGCGCATCTAGGGCGTAAGTAGGGCGCAAGTATGGCGCAAGTAGGGTGCAAGTAGGGCGCAACTAGGACGCAACTAGGAAAGGTTGCACGCCGGATCAGATCAGCGGATCTTACGTCAGATCCAAACTTCCGGATCGGATTCAGTTTTTGGATCGGGACTCTCTAATCAGGATCTCGGATCCTCAAGTCCTTGGATCCTCGGATATGACTCTCGGATGTATGTCAGATTCAGCAGAGATTGACATCTATGAAACAATCTACATGAAATTCAAACCATGCATTCATTGAATTTTTTATGAAATGCAATAGTTCATGTGTAGTATACGGATATATGGCAACATTTGCATGGATTTTCTGTCCATCATCTGTTGTTCTTGTCATTAAACGCACATTAAGTCATGCATTTGCATTATCCTCTTCACCCTGTATTAGAACCTCATATCTTGGATCAGATCCAGGTAGTTGGATCCGAACTCTCAGATCTGGATTTGGTGTGCAACCTTACAACTAGGGCGCAAGTACGGCACAACTAGGGCGCAAGTATGGCGCAACAAGGGCGCAAGTAGGGCGCAAGAAGGGTGCAACTAGGGCCCAACTAGGGCACAACTAGGGCACAACGAGGGCGTACCTAGTACCCAACAAAGGCGCAACTAGGGCGCAACTAGGGCACACCTAGGGCACAACTAGGGCGCAACTAGGGCGCAACTAGGGTGCAACTAGGATGCAACTGCAGCGCAAGTATTGTACTAGTAAGGCCAAAGTATGGCACAAGTAGGGCACAACTATGGTGCAATTAGGGCACAAGTAGGGCGCAACTAAAGCGCATGTAGGACACAACTAGAGCTTAAGAAGAGTGCAAGTAGGGCATAAGTAGGGCACAAGTAAAGTGCAACTATGGCGCAAGTAGGGCATAGTTTGTGTTCAACTAAGGCGCAACTAGGTCATAACTAGGGTGCAACTAGGGTGCAACTAAGGCACAACTAGGGTGCAACTAAAGCGAAACCAGGAAGCAACTAGGGAGCAACTAGGGCACAACTATGGCGTAGCTAGTGCCCTACTGAGGCCCAACAAGGGTGCAACTAGGCCGCAACTAGGGTGCTAGTATGGCACAACTAGGGTGCAAGTAGGGCGCAAGTAGGGCGCAACTAGGGTGCAACTAGGGTGCAACTATGGCGCAACTAGGGCGCAACTAGTGCACAACTAGGGCACAACTAGGGCACAGCTAGGGCACAAGTAGAGCGCAAGTAGGGCATTAATATGGCACAACAAGGGCACAACTAGGACGCAACTATGGTGCAAGTAGGGTACAACTTGGCCGCAACTAGGGCAACTATGACACAAGTAGGGTGCAATAAGGGCGCAAGTAGGGCGCAAGTAGGGCAAAACAGGGTGCAACTAGGGCGCAAGTAGGGCGTAACTAGGGTACAACTAGTGTGCAACTAGGGCACAGCTGGGACGTAAGTAGGCGACAACTAGGGCGCAAGTAGGGCGGAAGTATGGCGTAGCTAGTACCCAACTGATGCCCAACTAGGATGCAACAAGGATGCAACTAGGGCGTAAGTAGGGTGCAACTAGGACGCAACTAGGGCACAACTAGGGCACAACTAGGGCGTAGCTAGTGTCCAATTTAGGCGCAACAAGGGCGCAACTAGGACGCAATTAGAGCACAACTAGGGTGTAAGTAGGGCGCAAGTAGGCTGCAAGTAGGGCATAATGAGAGCGCAACTAGGGCGCAACTAGGACGCAAGTAGGGCGCAAGTAAGGCGCAACTAGGGCGCAACTAGGGCGCAACTAGGGCGCAACTAGGACGCGACTAGGGCGCAACTAGGGAAAAACTAAGGCTCAACTAGGACGCAGCTAGGACTCAACTAGGGCGTAGCTAGTGTCCAACAGAGACGCAACTAGGGCGCAACTGTGGTGCAAGTAGGGCGCAACTAGGGCGCGAGTAGGGTGCAACTATGACGCAACAAGGATGCAACGAAGGCCTAACTAGGGCGCAAGTAGGGTGCAAGTAGATTGATAGTAAGGCATACCTAGGGCGCAAGTAGGGCGCAACTAGGGCGCTACTAGGGTGCAACTAGGGCATAAGTAGGGTACAAGTAGGAGGCAAGTAGGGTTCAAGTAGGGCACAACTAGGACGTAACTAAGGCACAAGTAGGATGCAAGTAGGAGGCAAGTAGGGCTCAAGTAGGGCATAACTAGGACGTAGCTAAAGTGCAACTAGGGCGCAAGTAGGAAACAACTAGGGTGCTACTAGGGAAAAAGCAGGGAACAACTCAGACGCAAGTAGGGCACAACTTGGATGCAGCTTAGGGCACAACTAGGACCCAACTAGGGCGTAGCTAGTGCCTATTGAGACGTGACAAGGGCTCGACTAGTGCAAGTAGGGCGCAAGTAGGGCACAAAGAAGGTGCAACTAGGGCACATCTAAGGTGCAACAAAGGCGTTACTATGGTGCAACTAGGGCGCAACAAGGGCATAGGAAATGTTCAACTGAGGCGCAACTTGGGCGCAACAGGAGCGCAACTAGGGCACAGCTAGGGCGCAACTCAGGTGCAACTAGGGCGCAACTAGGGCGCAACTAGGGTACAACTAGGACAAAACTAGGACGCAACTCGGGCACAACGAGGGCGCAACTAGGGTGCAACTAGGGTACAACTAGGATGCAACTAGGATGCAACTGAGGTCTAAGTATGGTGCAAGTAGGGTGCAAGTATGGCACAAATAGGGCGTAGCTATGATGCAATAAGGGTGCAAGTAGGGCACAATTGGAGCGCAAGTAGGGCACAAATAGGGCACAACTAGAGCTTAATAAGAGTGCAAGTACGGCATGATTAAGGCGTATGTAGGGTGCAACTATGGTGTAAGTAGGGCATAGTTTGTGCACAACTGAGGCGCAACTAGGTTGCAACTAGGACGCGACTAGGGTGCAAGTAGGTGTAACTAGGGCAAACCTAAAGCAAAAGTAGGAAGCAACTAAGGTGTAACTAGGGTGTAGCTAGTGCCCAACTGAGGCCCAACTAGGGCGAACCAAGGGCGCAACTGGGGTGCAACTAGGGCACTAGTAGGGCACAATCAGGGCACAAGTAGGACGCAAATAAGACCCAAGTAGGGTGCAACTAGGGCGCAACTGGGGTGCAACTAGGTCGCAAGTAGGGCGCAACTAGTCCTGAACTAGGGCGCAACTAGGGCACAATGAAGGCACAAGTAGGGCGCAAGTAGGGCGTACCTATTGCGCAACTAGGGTACAACTAAGGGGCAACTAGGGCGCAAGGAAAGTGCAACTTGGGCGCAACTAGGGCATAACTAGGATGCAAGTAGGGCACAAGAAGGGCGCAAGTAGGGCACAAGTAGGGTGCAACTAGGGCCCAAGTAGGGCGCAACTAGGGTGCAACTAGGGACCAGCTAGGGCACAACTAGGGCGCAAGTAAGGGGCAACTAGGGTGCAAGGAGGGCACAAGTAGGGAGTAGCTAGTACCCAACTCATGCGTAACTAGGGCGCAACAAGGACGCAACTAGGGCGTAATTAGGGTGCAACCAGGGCACAACTAGGGTGCAACTAGGGTGCAACTAGGGCGTAGCTAGGGTGTAACTTGGGCGCAACTAGGGCCTACTGAGGTCACAACTAGGGCGCAATTAGGGTGCAAGTGGGGCACAACTAGGGCGTAACTAGGGTGCAACTAGGGTGCAACTAGGACGCAAGTAGGGCACAAGCAAGGCGCTAATAGGGCAAAAGTAGGTCGTGACTAGGAAACAAATAGGGCGCAACTAGGGCGCAACTAGGATGCGGCTAGGGCACAACTAGGGCATAGGTAGATCCCAACTGGGACGCAACTAGGATGCAACTAGAGTCAAATAGGGTGCAACTAGGGCGCAAGTACGCAGCAACTATGATGTAGCTATGATGCAACTAGGGCATAACTAGAGCGCAAGGAGGGTCCAAGTACGACGATGTTTCGATATTCCTAGGGTGCAAGTAGGGCACAACTAGGACGCAACTAGGGTGCAACAAGGGCACAACTAGGGTGCATGTAGGACGTACATAGGGTGCAAGTAGGGTACAACTAGGGCGCAACTAGGGCACAACTAGGGCACAAGTCCGACTCAACTCTGGCACAACTAGGGTGTATCTAGGGCGCAACTAGGGCGCAAGTATGACACAACTAGGGTGCTACTAGGGCGCAACTAGGGAACAACTGGGACGCAAGTAGGGCACAACTTGGGTTCAACTAGGGCACAACTAGGGCGTAGCTAATGTTCTACTGACGCCGAAGTAGGGTGCGATAGGAGTGCAACTAGGGCACAACTAGGGCGCAACAGGGCACAACTAGGGCACAACTAGGGTAGAACTAGGACGCAAATAGGGCGCAACAAGGGCCAAACTAGGGCGCAACTAGGGCGCAACTATGGCGCCTCTAGGGCGCAACTAGGTCGGAACTAGGGCGCAACTAGGGCACAATTATGGTGTAATTAGGGCGGAAATAGGGCGCAAGAAGGACGCAACTAGGATGCAACTAGGGCACAACTAGGGCAAAAGAGGGGCGCATGTAGGGCACAACTAGGGCACAACTAGGGTGCAACTAGGGCACAACTAGGGCATAGCTAGTGCCCAACTGAGGCGCAACTAGGGCACAACTAGGATGCAACAAGTGCGTAACTAGGACACATGTAGGGCGCAAGTAGGACGCAACTTCTGTACAACTAGGCCGCAACTAGGGCGTAGCTAGTGTCCAATTGAGGCACAACTAGAACGCAAGCAGGCGTAAGTAGGGCACAACGAGGGCACAACTAGGGCTCAACTAGGGTGCCATCAGGGCGCAAGTAGGGTGTAAGTAGGGAGCAACTAGGGTACAACTAGGCACAACAAGGGTGCAAGTAGGGCACAAGGAGGACGCAAGTACGATGCAACTAGGGTGCAGGTAGGGAACAACTAGGACACAACTAGGGCGCAAGTAGGACGTGACTAAGGTGCAAGTAGGGCATAACTAGGATGCAAGTAGGGCGCAAGTAGGGAGAAACTAGGGTGCAACTAGGGCACAACAAGGGTACAACTAGCACAGAGCTTGTGCCCAAATGAGGCACAACGAGGGCGCAACTACAACGCAAGTACGGCACAACTAGGGCACAACTAGGCCGCAACAAGGATGCAACTAGGGTGAAAGTAGAATGCAAGTAGGGCGTAAATAGGGCGTAAGGAGGGCACAAATAGGGCGCAACTAGGGTGTAACTAGGGTGCAACTAGGACGCAAGTAGGGCGTAACTAAGGCGCAACTAGGGCATAAGTAGGACGCAAGTAAGGCGCAAGTAGGGCGCAACTAGTGCGCAACTAGGGTGCAACTAGGGCGTAACTAGGGTGCAACTAGTTCACAACTAGGGCACAAATAGGACGTGAATAGGGCGCAAGCAGGGTGCTAGTAGGGCGCAAGTAGGGCGTAGCTAGTGCCGAACTAAGGGGCAACTAGGACGCAACTAGGGCGCAACTGGGATGCACCTAGGGTGTAACTAGGGTGTAACTATGACACAACTAGGGAGCAACTAGGGCGTAGCTAGTGCCCAACTGAGGCGCAACTAGGGCACGACTAGGGCCCAATTAGGGCACAAATAAGGCACAAGAAGGGAGCAAGTAGGGCGCAAGAAGGGCACAAGAAGGGCGCAAGTAGGGCATAACTAGGGCGCATCTAGGACGTAACTAGGGTGCAAGTAGGGCGTAAGTATGGTGCAACTAGGGCGCGACTAGGGCGCGACTTTTGCACAACTAGGTTGTAAATTGGGCGCAACTAGGACACAACTAGAGTGCAACAAGGGCGTAGCTAGTGCACAACTGAGACGCAACTTGAGTGCAATTAGGGCACAAGTAGGGCACTAGGGCACAAGTACGGTGCAAGTGGGATGCAACTAAGGTGCAACTAGGACATAATAAGGGTACAATTAGGGCACAAGAAGGACGCAAGTAGAGCACAACTAGGGCGCAAGTAGAGTGCAAGTTGGGCGCAACTAGGGTGTAACTAGGGCACAACTAGGACACAAGTAGGGCGCTACTACGTCGCAAGTAGGGAACAACTAGTACGTAACTAGGGTGAAACTAGGGCACAACTAGGGCGTAACAAGGGCAAAGCTAGTCCCCAATGGTGACACAACAAGGGTGCAACTAGGGCACAACCGCCGCGCAAATAGGGCACTAGTAAGGCGCAACTAGGGTACATCTAAGGTAAAACGAGGGCGCAACCAGGGTGCAACTAGGGCACAACTAGAGTGTAGCGAGTGCCTAACTGAAGCGCAACTAGGGTGCGACTACTGCGCACGTAGGGCACAACTAGGGCGCAAGTAGCATGCAACTAGGGCGTAACTAGGACGCAACTAGGGCGCAAGTGGACCCCAACTAGGGTGGAACAAGGGTGCAACTAGGGCATAGCTTGTGTCCAACTTAAGCGTAACTAGGGAACAACTTGGGTGCAACTAGGGCACGACAGGGTGCAAGTAGGGCGCAACTAGGGTGCAAGTAAGGCGCAATAGGGCGCATTTAGGGCGCAACTAGGGTGCAACTAGGACGCGAGTAGGGCACAACTAGCATGCAAGGGAGCACAACAAGGCCAGAACTAGGGCGCATGTAGGGCACAAGTTCGGCGCATGTAGGCCACAGTTTAGTCACAAGTAGGGCGCAAGTAGGGCACAAGTAAGGTACAACTTGGGCGCAACTACGGCGCAACCAGGGCGCAAGTAGGGCACAAGTAAGACGCAAGTAGGGCACAAGTAGGGTGTAAGTAGGACGCAAATAGGGTGCAACTAGGGTGCAACTAGGGCGCAACTAGGGCGAAAGTAGGGTGCAAGTAGGGCGTTGCTAGTGCCCAATTGAGGCGCAACTAGGGCGCAACTAGGGCACAACTAAGGCGCAATTAGGGCGCATCTAGGGCATAGCTAGTGACCAACTAAGGCGTAACTAGGGCACAACTAGGGCGCAACTAAGCCGCAAGTAGGGCGCAAGTAGGACGCAAGTAGGGCGCACCTAGGGCACACCTAGGGCACACCTAGGGCGCAAGTAAAGCGCAAATAGTGCACAAGTGGGGTGCAACTAGGGGACGAGTAGGGCAAAACTAAGGCACAACTAGTGCGCAACTTGGACGCAACGAGAGCGCGACTAGGGCATAGCTAGTGCCTAACTGAACCACAACTAGGGCGCAACTAGGACCCAAGTAGGGCGCACGTAGGACGGAAGTAGGGTGCAACTAGGGCGCAACTAGCGTGCAACTATGGCGCAACTAGGGCGCAACTAGGGTGCAACCAGGACACGGCTATGGCATAACTAGGGTGCAACTACGACGCAAGTAGGGCACAACTTGGGCGCAGCTAGTGCCCAAGTGAGACGCAACAAGGGCACAACTCGGGTGCAACTAGGGATCAACTAGGGCACAACTAGGGTGCAAGTAGGGGGCAAGAAGGGCACAAGTAGGGCACAACTAGGACGTAATTGGGGCTCAACTAGGGTGCAAGTAGGGCGTAGGTAGGGCACAAGTAAGGCACAACTAAGGCGCGACTAGGACGCAAGTAGGGCACGAGTACGCCGTAACTAGGCCGCAACTATGGCGGAACTAGGATGCAACTATGGACCAATTAGGGCACAACTTGCATGCAACTAGGACGCAACTTGAGCGCAAGTATGGCGCAAGTACGATGCAATTAGGGCGCAAGTAGGGTGCAACTAGGGCACAACTAGGGCGCAAGTAGGGCGCAACTAGGGTGTAACTAGGGCACAACTAGAGCAGATTTAAGACACAAGTAAAGCACAAGAAGGGCATAACTAGGGGCTCAAGTAGGGCGTAGCTACTGCCCAACTAAGGTGCAACTAGGGCGCAACTAGGGCACAACTAGGGCGCAACTAGAGCGCAACAAGGGTGCAACTAGGGCACAACTAGGACGCAACTAGGGCACAACTACGGAGGAACTAGGACGCACGTAGGACGCAACTAGGGCGTAGCTAGTGTCCAAGTGAGACGCAACTAGGGCACAACTAGGGCGCAAGTAGGGCGCAACTAGGGTCCAACTACCACGCAACTAAGGGTCAACAAGGGTGCAACTAGGGCACAACTAGGGTGCAACTAGGGCATAACTAGGGGGCAACTAGGGCGAACCAGGGCGCAACTATGGTGCATCAAGGGTGCAACTAGGGCGTAGCTAGTGCCCAACTGAGGTGCAACTAGGGCGTAACTAGGGGGCAACCAGGGCGCAACTATGACGCAACTAGGGCGTAACTAGGGCGTAGCTAGTGTCCAATTGAGGCGCACTTAGGGCACAACTAGGGCGCAAGTAGGGCGCAACTAGGGCCAAAATAGGGTGCAAGTAGGGCATAACTAGGGTGCAACTATGATTGAATTAGGGCATAACCAGGGCACAACTAGGGCCCAAGTAGGACGCAACTAGGGTACATCTAGGGCGTTGCTAGTGCACAACTGGGATGCAACTAGGACGCAACTAGGGCAAAAGTAGGACGCAAGTAGAGTGCAACAAGGGCGCAACTAGGGTGCAACTAGGACGCAACCAGGGCGCATGTAGGGCCTACATAAGATGCAAGTCGGGCGCAATTAGGTCGCAAGTAGGGAGCAAGTAGGGTGCAAGTAGGGTATAACTAGGGTGCAACTAGGGCACAACTTAGGCACAACTAGGGCGCAACTAGGGTGTCTCTAGTGTCCAACAAAGGTGCAACTAGGGCGTAACTATGGCGCAAAGAAGGCGCAAGTGTGGCACAACTAGGGCGCAAGTAGGGCGCAGGTAGGGCACAACTAGGACACAACTAGGGCACAACTAGTGCACAACAAGAGCACAAGTGCGGTGCAAGTTAGGCTTAAGTAGGGTGCAACTAGGGCGCGACTAGGGGGCAACTAGGGCGGAACCAGGATGCAACTATAGCGCAACTAGGATGTAGGTAGTGCCCAACTTAGATGCAACAAGGGCAAAACAAGGACGCAACTAGGACGCAACTAGGGCACAAGAAGGCTCCATCTAGAACGTAACTAGGGTGCAAGGCCACAATTAGAATACAAGTTCAGCACAACTACGGTGCAAGTAGGACGCAAGTAGGACACAACTAGGGTGTAACTAGGGCTCAACTAGGGTGCAAGAAGAACGCAAGTAGGGTGCAAGTAGGGTGCAACTAGAACGGAACTAGGGCGCAACTAGGGCACAACTAAGGTGCAAGTAGGGCACAACTAGGGCACAACTAGGGCGCAATTAGGGTACAACAAGGGTACAACTAGGGTAGAACAAGGGCGCAACTAGGGCGTAGCTATTGTCCAATTGAGACGCAACAAGGGCAGAACAAGGGCACAGCTAGGGCGCAAGTAGGACACAAATACAGCGCAAGTAGGATGCAAGTAGGGCATAACTAGGATGCATCTAGGATGCAACTAAGGCGCCATTAGGGTGCAACTAGGGCTGGCTAGTGCCCAACCCAGGCGCAACTAGGGCACAACTAAAGCGCAACTAGGGCGTAACTATGGCGCAACTAGGTTGGAACTAGGACGCAACTAGGGAGAAACTAGGGCGCAACTATGGTACAGCTAGGTCGTAGCTAGGGCACAACTAGGGCGTGACAACGACGCAACTAGGGCGCATCTACAGCACAACTAGGGCGGAAGCAGGGCGCAACTAGGGCGTAGTTAGGGCATGACTAGGGCACAACTAGGATGCAACTAGGGTGCAACTAAGGTGCAACTACGGTGCAACAGGGGACGAAATAGGGCACAAGTAGGGCGCAAGTAGGGTGCAACTAAGGCGCAAATAGGACGCAACTAGGGCTCAACTAGGGCATAGCTAGTGCCAAACAGCGGTGCATCTAGGATGCAACTAGGGTGCAACTAGGGTGCAATTAAGGTGCAACATGGGCGCAAGTAGGGTGCAACTTGGGCGCAACTAGGGTGTAGCTAGGACGTAGCTAGTGTCCAACTAAGGTGCAACGAGGACGGAAGTAGGATGCAAGTAGGGCGCATCCAAGGTGCAACTAGGGCACAACTAGGGTGTAAGTGGGACGTAAGTAGGGTGTAGGTAGGGCGCAACTAGGCTGCAACTAGGGCCGAACTAGGGCGCAAGGAGGGCAAACGAAGGACGTAACTTGGGTGCAACTAGGGTACAACTAGGGCGTAACTAGGATACAAGTAGGGCGCAACTAGGACGCAAGTAGGGAGCAACTAGGGCCCAACTAGGGCGCAACCAGGGCGCAACAAGGGCACAACTAGGACGCAAATAGGGCATAACTAGGGTGAAAGTAGAGCGCAAGTGAGGTGCAAGTACGATGCAACTGGGGCGCAACTATGGCGCAACTAGGGCGCAAGTAAGGCGTGATAAGGGTGCAAGTGGGGTGTAAGAAGGACGCAACTAGGGTGCTAGTAGTGCGCGAGTAGGTTGCAAGTAGAGTAGAAGTAGGGTGCAAGTAAGGCGTAGCTAGTACCCAACTAAGGTCCAACGAGGGCGCGACTAGGGCACAAGTAGGGGGCAAGAAGGGCGCAAGTAGGGCCCAAGTAGGCCGCAAGTAAGGTACAACTAGGGCACAACTAAGGCGCAACTAGGGTACAACTAAGGCGCAATGAGGGCGCAAGTAGGGCAAAACTAATGCGCAAGTAGGACGCAACTAGGGCACAGCTAGGACGCAAGTAGGGCACAAGTAGTACGCAGTTAAGGTGCAACTAGGACGCAACTAGGACGTAACTAGGGCACAAATAGGAAACAACTTGTGTGCAACTAGGACGCAACTAGGGCGCAACTAGGGTGCAATTATGGCGCAAGTAGGACACAAGCAAGGCGAAGTAGGGTGCAACTAGGGCACAAGTAGGGCGCATCTAGGGTGTAACTAGGGCGCAACTAGGGCGTATCTAGGGCATAACTAGGGCGAAAGTAGGGCGCAAGTAGGACGCAAGTAGGGTATACCTAGTACCTAACTGAAGTGCAACAAGGGCGCAACGTGGGCGCAACTAGGACGCAACTAGGCTGCAACAAGGGCACAACTAGGTCGTAGCTAGTACCCAACAGAGACCCAACTAGGGCACAACTCGGGCACAAAGAGGGCGCAACTAGGGTACAACTAGGGCGCAAGTAGGATGCAAGTAGGGCGCAAGTAGGGTAAAACTAGGGTGCAACTAGAGTTCAACTAGGGTGCAAATAGATTGCAAGTAGGGTGCTTGTAGGGCGCAACTAGGATGCAACTAAGGTGCAACTAGGGCACAACTAGGACGCCACTAGGAGGAAGATAGGGCGTAGCTAGTGTCCAACTTGGATGCATCTAGGGCGCAACTACGGCCCAAGTAGGGCACAACTAGGGTGCAAGTAAGGCGCAACTAGGGTGCAACAAGGGTGTAGCTAGGGCGCAACTGGGACACAAGAAGGGCGCAAGTAGGACGCAAGTAGGGTGCAACTAGGGTGCAACAAGGGCGCAAGTAAGGCACAAGTAGGGCATAGGTAGGGAGCAACTAGGGTGCAACTAGGGCACAATTAGGGCGCAAGTAGGGAGCAAGTAGGGTGCAAGTAGGGCAAAACTAGGGCGCAACTAGGGCACAACTATAGTGCAACTAGGGCGCAAGTGGGGCGCAACTAGGGCATAACTAGGGAGCAACTATGGCGCAATGAAGGTGCAAGTGCGGCACAAGTAGGGCAAAACTAGGGCACAACTAGGGTGCAAGTAGGGCGCAACAAGGGTACAACTAGAGCATAACGAGGGCGTAACTAGGGCGTAGCTAGTGCTCAACTGAGACGGAACAAGGGCGCAACAAGGGCACAACCAGGGTGCAAGTAGGGCGTAAGTAAGGGGCAAGTAGGATGCAAGTAGGACGCAACGAGGGCGCATCTACGACGCTACTAGGGCGCACCTAGGTCACAACTAGGGTGTAGCTAGTATCCAACCGATGTGGAACTAAGGTCCAACTAGAGCGCAACTAGGGCGAGACTATGGCGCAACTAGGGCGTAACTAGGGTGCAAGTATGGCGCAACTAGGGCGCGACAAGGACGCAAGAAGGGCACAACTAGGGCGTAACCAAGGTACAAGTAGGGAATAAGGAGGGCGCAAGTAGGGCGCACGTATGGCACAACTAGGTTGCAACTAGGATGCAACTAGGGCAAACCAGGGCATACCTAGTCTCCAACTGAGGCGCAACTAGGAAACAAATATGGCACAAGTAGGAGGCAACGAGGACGTAGCTAGGGCACAATAAGGGCGAAAGTAGGGCGCAAGAAGGGTGTAACAAGGGCATAACTAGGGCACAACTAGGGCGTAAGTAGGGCACAAATAGGGCGCAAGTAGGGCACAACTAGGGCGCAAGTGGGACGCAACTAGGGCACAAGTAGGGCACAACTAGGGTGCAAGTAGGATGCAAGTAGGGCGCAACTAGGGTGCAACTAGGGTGTAGCTAGTGCCCAATTGAGGTGCAACTAGGGTGCAACTAGGGTACAAGTAGAGCACAAGAAGGGCGCATGTAGGGTGCAAGTAGGGCGCAAGTAGGGCACAACTTGGGCGAAACTAGGATGCAACTAGGGCGAATGTAGAGCACAAGTAGGGTGCAACTAGAGTGCAACTACAACACAACTAGGATGCAAGGAGGGCGTAACTCGGGAGTAACTAGGGCGTAAGTAGGGAGCAAGTACGATGCAAGTAGGGCACAAAAAGAACGCAAGTAGGATGTAACTGGGACAAAACTAGGGCACAACTAGGGCCCATCCAAGGCACAACTAGGGTGCAAGAAGGGCGCAAGTAGGGCGCAACTAGGGCATAACTAGGGTGCAATAAGAGCATAACTAGGACGCAACTAGGGCGTAGCTAGTGCCTAGCCGAGGCGCAACTAGGGCACAACTCGGGCGCAATTGGGGCACAACTAGGGGGAAACTAGGGTGCAACTAGGGTGCAAGTAGGGCGCAACTAAGGTACAACTAGGGCACGACAAGGGTGCAACTAGGGTGTAGCTAGTGCCCAACTCAGGTGCAACTAGGGTGTAACTAGGGCATAAGTAAGGCGCAACTAGGGCGTAGCTAGAGCGCAACTAGGGCGAAACTAGAATGCAAGTAGGGTACAACTAGGGCGCAACAATGGCGCAACTATGGCGCAAGTAGGGAGAAACTAGGGCGCAGCTAGGGTCCAACTAGGGGGTAAGTAGGGTGCAACTAGGGCACAACTAGGATGCAAGAAGGGTGCAACTAGGGCGTAACTAGAGCGCAACTAGGACGAAGAGAGGGCGCAACTAGGGCACAACTAGGGCGTACGTAGGGCGCAAGTATGGCACAAGTAGGGCCCAACTAGGGCGTAACTAGGGCGCAACTAGGGCGTAGCTAGAGCGCAACTAGGGCGAAACTAGAATGCAAGTAGGGTACAACTAGGGCGCAACCAGGGCGCAACAAGGGCACAACTAGGACGCAACTAGGTTACAAGTAGGGCACAACTAGGGCGTACGTAGGGCGCAAGTATGGCACAAGTAGGGCCCAACTAGGGCGTAACTAGGGCGCAACTAGGGCGTAGCTAGAGCGCAACTAGGGCGAAACTAGAATGCAAGTAGGGTACAACTAGGGCGCAACCAGGGCGCAACAAGGGCACAACTAGGACGCAACTAGGTTACAAGTAGGGCACAACTAGGGCGTACGTAGGGCGCAAGTATGGCACAAGTAGGGCCCAACTAGGGCGTAACTAGGGCGCAACTAGGGCGCAAGTAGGGCACAACTAGGGCGTAACTAGGGCGCAACTAGGGTGCAGCTAGGGCACAACTAGCGCACAACTAGGGCGCAAGACGGGCACAACCAGGGCGCAACTAGGGCGCAAATAGGACCTATGTTTACCTCGCCGGTTGACGGTCGAAGGTCGAGGTCGCCGGTCGATAGAGACCAGCTAGGTCAAGAGGTCGAAGGTCGAAGGTCGACGAACACAAAATGTTTTCGGATTGTCCCGGTAATAATCACTTGTATGTAATGAAGCAGGGACATTGCATCAATGTATGAAAACAATGGAAGTCACAAATAACCCCAGAGAAAATAGACATAATTTTTAAGCTTGGGACTCATGTCCTCTTCACCATGTTGTTTTGTTGATTTTTTTCCCTCCCCGTCCAATCTAGGAGAAAAACAATTAGCTGGGGCTCAACCCCTCGCGTCAGTTAACCTGCGCGTTTTTTTACGCGCAAGTCACTGCGCGTTTTTTTATGCGCAGGTCACTGCGCGTCAATTAACGCGGAGGTCAATTGCGCGTCAGCGGACATCTGCCGTTAGCGGATGTCCGCTGACGCGCAGATTGAACCTGCCGTTAGCCGGCCATACTGACGCCCCCCCCCCCTCCCGTCAGTTCGCAAGAACTCACGGGAGGGGGGGGACTTCGCCGTCATGTCGTGACGGGTGGGAACCATGCAAGAACCACCGATGGAGAGAGGCTGTTAGGGCAGCTCTCTGGCGGCGGCTCCCAGACGGCGGCAGGGAAACGCCGCCAAGCGGAGGGGGTCTCGCACGTCGTCCCCCCCTCCCCCGCCACCCCCCCCTTCCCCCACGATTTTGGCTAACTGCTAGCGGCGCCCCCTGGTCGCGACCTCGACCTGCGATCTGGTCGCAACCAGTCGACCTTCGACCGAGTGCAGAAGGTCGAAGGTCGAGGTTAACATAGAATAGGACGCAAGTAGGACGCAACTATGGTGCAATTAGGTCGCAAGTTGGGCACAACAAGGGCGCAAGTAAGGAGCAAAAAGGGCGCAAGTAGGCTGCAAGTAGGGCGCAAGCAGGGCACAACAAGGATGCAAGTAGGGCACAACTAGGACGCAACTAGGTTACAAGTAGGGCACAACTAGGGCGTACGTAGGGCGCAAGTATGGCACAAGTAGGGCCCAACTAGGGCGTAACTAGGGCGCAACTAGGGCGTATCTAGTCTCCAACTAAGGCGCAA